>CAUYQV010103705.1:0-45675 GCA_963574575.1 Galagoides demidoff | reverse complement strand
GATGATGATAATTCTGGAATGAAGACAAGCTCAGATCTTTGTAATTAGTTTCCTAAGGAAATTCGAACTGGAATTATCTATAAAGCCCTGATAATGATAAAATGAAGCAAGGGGTGGCATAAAATTAGTAAGCTCCAAGTTCTAAAACACATCAATATTTATGTTTGCATCAGCAAACAAATGGTAGGTTATTATTTTTTTTTTTTTGAGGCAGAGCCTCAAGCTGTCAGTCTGGGTAGAGTGCTGTGGCATTATGGCTCACAGCAACCCAACTCCCGAGCTCAAGTGATTCTTCAGCCTCCGCTTCCCAAGTAGCTGGGACTACAGGTGCCTGCCACAATGCCTGGCTATTTTTTGGTTGCAGCCATCATTGCTGTTTTTGGCGGGCCTGGGCTGGATATGAACCCGCCAGCTCAGGTGTATGTGGCTGATGCCTTAGCTGCATGAGCCACAGGTGTTGAGACATGGCAAGCTATTAAAACATTTATCTAAAGGGGATTTTTATTTTTTTTGAGAGAGTCTCACTCTGTTGCCTTGGCATCATAGCTCTTAGCAACCTCAAACTCTTGGGCTTCAGTGATCCTCTTGCCTCAGCCTCCTGAGTAGCTAGGACTATAGGAGTATGCCACTATATCCAGCTAGTTTTTCTATGTTTAGTGGAGACAGACTCTTGCTTTTGCTCAGGCTGGTCTCCAACTCTTGAGTTTAAGCAATCCACTAATCTTGGCCTCCCAGGCAGCTAGGGATTATAGGTGTGAACCACCGCGCCTGGCTAAAATCATTATTTCTTGAGGTAAACTTTAGAAATACACACTAAGGAACCTGTGGAAAGTGGAAAGAGGTTATGTGATGTTCTAAGGCACTCCTGAAGAAAGAAGAATAAATTGATAGTTCCTTGTTACAATTTAAGGACAAGGGCTCTTGCAATACGAAATCCTTTAAATATGAATAGTTCCAACATCATGTTAGAAGTAATTGGGACCAATATGAGTAGTGAGAAAATTAGAAACGCTTTTTAGAAACTGAGATGGACTTATCAGTTTCTTCATAAATATGCAGTTTGAGTAGATGAGCGGACATTCCTTCCCCTATTGCTCTATCCCCACCACCAAAATAGTGACCCAGCTAGGAATCTATAGGTATCTGTGACATCACTAAGAAGGATCAGTGGATTAGGGCATCCGATAGAATTCAAGACTCAATAAATTGTCTTATCCATTGAAGATACTTTAATTTTATAGTTATTGATTAATTAAAAAACAGTTGTTTTCAGCATTTCCTAGCTGCAGTAGTGCAGAGGAAATTCCATTCTAAATAAAGAAGTAATTAATGAAGTAACACACCTTAACGTTTTACACTGATAGGTTACATTTTACAAGGTGCTTTCACATACATTATTTCATTTGATTCTTACAACAAGCAGAAAAAAAACAGTCAGTGGGAAAGAAAAGCGATTATTATTTTTGTTTTTCAGGTTTACAGTGAGTATTTTCAGGCCAATGGACAGTCAATGCAAGAATGTACCAAGAACAAGACAGTAATTCCCGTAAGCCACGTTATCTTTTTTTGGTAGATTGATGGGTTAATATAAACTGGGTACTCAGTGAATAAGGAAGGAATTAGGACAGATACGAGGTTCTAATGATATTCAAGGAATTGTAAGAACACTGTTGGAGAGAAGAAAGATGCCCTAAAATATACTGCCTGAGACTTCAAAGCACAACATCCCTTCAAAATACCAGATGAAAAGAGAATCCTGTCATAACCTGTGAAAGTTAGAAGGAACCTTCAAAACTGGCGCTTCCATTTTACAGATGAGTACTGAGGCCAGACTCATACTGATGGTTTTCCGGCCTAAAACTCAGATCCTGACTTTCATTCTAGGCCTCCTCCTTATACGAGGCCGTCTGTTAATTATTTACTGAGCAAAAACATCTTCTGTTCCAAATTTGAGGTCAAATACTGACTTATGTGACTTATTTCTGATTCAAGTTTTTATCTTGTTCTTGGCTAAACTGTGGCTGCAAGCGGGGTGGGGGGGAATTTAAAAGTGTTCTAATTTGGAGTACTTGATTGGTTGGAAAAAGACTCCCTTGACACATTTGGAAGCTTGCTCATGTCCTTATCTAAATAGAGAGTAAGATGGAATGGCCGAAGAGCCCTCAAAACCAATGCACGCCTCAGGGTCGTCTACCTAGGGTAGATTCTACAGCTGGGCACTTGTAATTTCATAGAAAAAAATATTTTTGGAATTCATAGAAATCTTTGCAATTACTGAAAACTAAATAGTAATAATCAAATTGTCATCCCTATGATTTATTAAAATAATTTTACAATAATATACAACAAAGCTACTGTAGAATTTATAGCATACATACAGGATACAATGATCAGCATGTTCTTAGGGCTAACTGAAATACAAAAAGATTAATTAAAATAGTTTACACAAATGACGTCTGAAATTTATTAACACGATGATGATATATCTTTATTACATAAAACTTCCCTACAGCAAGAGTGTTTCAAAATTTTCTTGCACATTTTAAATAGAAGGGGACCAACTGAAATCAGTGTCAGCCTTTATGTGACATTACCATGCAGAAACATTTAACAACCAAAAGATGTAGATTGGCGGAGAGAACATCTCAGGCAGGATTTTTCCATGTCTTCAGAGGTTTTACTGGGGTGTGGGACAGATGAAAAGAAGTGGCGTCAGTGACCTCCTTGCACCAATAATGAGGCAAATAGAATGATTATATACAGGAAGATTAGTTTGATTAAAAACAATTCGCTTTCTATATGCATGTACATCGATCATAAAAAAATGAATGCAGTTTATTTTAAACTGTTTTGGTATGCTGTTTTAAGGTAGGTCACTGAGACACAGAGATAAAAACCAGATGGGGGAAATTCAAAGCAAAACAAACAAACAGAAAAGCAGAACAACTCAGGTAAGCTGTGGCTTCTCAACCAACACTGAACCAAGGAGGCAAAAGTGCTTGGAATTTCCCTCCGACAGCAGTGTTTTTAAGTCAGTTGGCAAAAAAGTATAGGTGAAAAAAACTCAACTCCAGTACTAAGATCACGTCTGTATGGTCTGGTCTACGTTCTGCTTACAACAGAAAAGAACTGAAAATTATGACACAGCTGAAAACATTACACTTAAAATTACAAGTGTGGCAGTTTTATAAACCTGTCTCCTCTCCTCATGGACAGGCGTGGGATGAAAGCGGAAGTGGCAGCAGTGTCCCCGTCTTAGGTCCACAATGTAATACGCACCACGGTACCCGGCGGAGCTGGGAACCACCAGCGAGTGAAAACGCTCATTTAAACGAGAGGACCTCACCTCGGGTGCAGGAATCAAGCCATTTGTTTGACTCAGCAGAGTTATCTACCCAAACCTACGTTCTTTTTACTTTGTTTCTTTTCCTTTAAAAAGTTTACAGTGAGGACCATTTGAGGAACTTCAAAATTTGTCACTTTTTATTAATCTTATTCTATTAATAAAATACTGGCTAAAGTCCTTATGAAGAGTTAAGGTTTAGAAAACTTAGAATTCTTCTCTACTACCTACAGAAATGCTGGTACCGGGTGACAGAATCTGGGTGATGAGCCATGTTATTAGTTTGTCCTGCTGAGTGAGACACTTCCGTCACACTACCCAGGCTGCTCACTCCATTACTCAAGGGGAGGAATATATAAAAAGAGGTGAAGGGAACTAGAACTTCTGATCTCTAGCTATCCAAATTGCTGGTTCTCGCTACTCCGCATCAGTCTGTCTACATTTATGGCCAGAATTCCAACAAAGTTATTGTCTTTCTTCATTTGTATACGTTTCCTGGGTGATAAGACAGTCTATCTTCGAAAATCGTCCAGGGTTTTGGCAAAACTGAGTGTGCGCTACTCAAAGTACAAATGATTATTAGGATGGTTACCGTCAAGCCATTGACCAACAAAAATACTGTCAGGACTACTGAAAGCGACACGTACCCTTCCCTTGGAATTATCACACAGCCACAACACTGCCCACCTGAAACACCAATGAAATAAAATGGAGCACTGGTTAGAGAAAAGTGATGAGACTGAAAAGGAAGAAGTAGGAGAGGAGAGAGCCAACCCAAAGGGAGGAGGAAAGTGGTCTAGCACTGTGTGATGGCACAGACGACGCCTGCCTAGCGGTGCCTTGTGACACAGGCGGATGCAGAGTGCACACACGGATGACGGCAATAAAGACCCCACTCAGTCGCTGGAATGAAGGAACTAGGGAACTGCTTCAACAAGGACGGTCTCGGCTCCACCTTCTCTCTCCACCGAGAGCAAAGATTGAGTGTGAGCTCGGATGTCGTCTTATGGTTCCCCTCTAAAATTCACCAAATTCCTTTGCACATTTTTCTGTTATAGAGACACGGATATCTTCCTCCTCATAGTCATCAAAGTTGCTGGTGTCTCCAGAGCCTCTGAACTTTGGTATGAATGGAGCTTCAACCTGTAATGGAGACGGAAAAAATAAGAAAAAGGAAAAATAAATTCTTGTTGTTACTACATGGTGGCATCCTTGAATGCCATTAGGTCCCTAAATTATAATAGCTTTAGAAGAATCAATGAATTTAAGTCTGCAAAGAAACTCCACATTTTCATGTAAGGCATGATGTAGGCCAACTGAATACTGTATTGCAGCGTTTTCTGAGATCCTGTACTGCTGGTATCAAATGCTGGCTCCTAAGACTATAGAACTCTACTTTTTCCTTTACTGGTGCCTTATTTCTAAGACCTATTTTCTCCATCCTCTTTTAAAAAATTCTTTTTTCCTGACGTTAGAGATGAATCTTGGACTTACTTTTAATCACTTTCCTTTTTAAATTTTGGTAAACACAAAATCAAGTGATATTAATCACTTTCCTTTTAATATTTTGTTTCAAATATGTGGCCATCGAGACTTCTTGGGAAGTCGGAAAGAAACTTACATCGTTTAGAATTCTAAAATTGTGACATCCTAAACATTTTTTCTCCTTGGAGCCTAAAAGTAAACTGTCTTGCCACTAGTTAGAGTGTGGTCTTTTATCAAGATTACATGGGGATACTGAATACATTTGAAGAGAAGACTTTAAAAGCTGAGAAACAGTATCACATTTTGCAGAGCATTTATAGAAGTTACAATCACGTGGTTGCTTGGTTTCTTCCTCAATATCCTGGGAGGAAGGCGGGGCAGGTATTTTTACTTGCGTTTTACTTATATTCAGGGGGTCAAATTCACACGACTAAGTGGCTAAAGCAGGTTTTATAGTCACGATTCTTCACTTCTGGTCCAGAGCTCTTTCTACTGTCTATTACTGTTTGATTTATATCCTTTTTAGCAAAATATTTTCTAGCATGTGTATATATCACCAGTACCTATATGTATAATTATTTATAAATCACTTATATGCATGGCTATACTAATATAAGGTACAAACGAGACATTTAGAAAGGATAAGTATAAATGGCAATTCTATTATCCTTTTGTTTGCCAGCTGGTTGCCTTGTGTGCCCTGCTTTGGGGACTGCTGTCATGCACCACCCAGAGGAGTGAGCCACCCAGACAACTGCCTTGTGTCTGACAGTCAGGCAGCAATTTGGAATCACACACCTAGTGGGGCAACCATCTCTAGAGAGTGATTAGTTTGAGTTATCCAGGCCATTTATTCCTTTTTGCTAGATGCATTTGGCTATTTCATCGATCGTGAACACTGGGGCAGAGAACGAAGAAGACTGTGAAAACCATCCACATGTGCTATTATTTTCACACGGCTCTGCAGTTATTGTAACAGGGAGATGTTAAAATAAATGGCTAAATTAAAGTATTGGATTATTTATATTGGTCAGTTATCCAGGGATCCTCACATCTGCTAATGATCAGGATCTGGCTGTCAATGCACTTGCCCTGTACCACAGACAGTGTGTTTGCTACAGAGTTGCCAGACTTGCTAAGTTGCCTGGGATGTCGCCCTTTGGAAAGCACAGGGACCCTAAGGGAGCATTTGCAGAGCAGTTCAACCCCATTTTAAAAACAATTATTAAAAATTTAATACATGATATGGATATATTAGTATATGATTGCGATTTGGCAAAAAATTATTTCTGAATATTAATAGGAGAAGATTCAAAATATATCATTGATCTTTAAAGTATTAAAAGTTGACAAGCCTCAAGGAAATCTACTAATAAAACGCACCTAAACATAACATTAATTAACAGTAAGTGTAACAGTAAACATCATACACGTATGAAACAGTGATAAGAGATATGGATGATTTTATGGAAAGATGTAAATTTCTAAAATTGACACATGAAGAGGCAAAACTTGAAGAGACCAATATTCAAAGAATAATTTGTTAAGATTTATAAGAAATAGATAGTTCTACGTTCCTAATTTTTTTTAAGAATAAAAGATATGGAAAATTTCTGAATTCATTGTATCAGTTTAGAGAAGTAAAAACTACAGATCAATAAAACTTATGACTATGAAAGATAAAATCCTAAATAAATTTTTAGCAAATTGATTTCAGACGACTATTGAAATTATAACGCTCCATGATTATATGGTGTTCATTTCAGATATGTGAGGATGTCTCACTGACACAATTCAGCATACTAACATATCAAAGAAGATAAAATATAGTATATTAGGAATCAAGGATATTGCCTTAATCTGACAAAGAATATCTATTTCAACCAAATAGGCAACTTTGGTGTTAAAACATGAAAGGCATGTCCATTCAAAGAAGGAAAGGGACAGGGAAGGTCATCAGGCTTACTGTTACTGTTCTAGATGTTCTCACATATCAAACAAAACAAAATGGAAATAAAAGATATAAATATTGAAAAAGAACAGGGAATATGCTGCCCTTGCCTCCTGTGATTGCCTGTCAATAAAAATCCAAAGGAATCACTGAAAAACCTATGGAAATCATTAACAGAACTTAGTAAAGAGGTCAGTTATAATGTAAACATAGAAATCAAATGTTTTGTCCATATCCTAGGATAATGGGAACACAGCTAACACATTAACAATAGCAACCAAAATATACCTTTAAGATATAAATTGGAACTGTGTAAGGGAGGAGGGTCTCTAAAACTTTATTGAATAACAAATATTTGAATAAATGTAAAAAACATAACATGTTCATTATGGTAAGTTCTCAAGATTCAGGTTCTCTTGTAATTAATACATAATTTTACCGTAGTCCCAATTAAAATCCCAAATACAACATAAATCTTTAGAAAGACCAATAAACCACTGGTGAGTCTAACTTTTAAAAAAAGAACAAGAAGATATATGGAAGGTAACGATGACTTTTTAAGGAAATATAAATTACCAAAACTGACTCTGAAATAATGGACATGGACCAAAAGAACAGAATATTTGGAAGGGGTAAACAGGGATGGAGGAACTGGACCCATCTAATATTAAAACACCCTATAAAAGCTATATAAAGCGGTAAAGTACACAGCACAAGAACAGACACAAAGAACTCATAAAAAGTAAAGTTCAGGGCTTCCAGGTGGCTGACTAGAGGCACCAAGTACTCTTCTCCCCATAGAAGGGCCAAAACAACCAGTAGATAATCACATACCAAATACAGCCCCTAACAGATAAAACTGGAATTCAGCAGTGAACTGACAGGTCTGAAGCATAGAAGGGGGGAAAGAGATTGGCTGGGATAAAAGGTAACTGACTGATCCCTAGTGATCCACATTCCCACTGTGAACTCTTGCAACCTTAGCCACAGGAGAATACCATGGCCCTCTTGAGCTCTGATACCAGAATAGGAAGGTGCGTGGAGTCATGCAATGGTCTCGTCACAGAGATGGCATCTGTGCTAAATCCCACACATCCCCCTGAGATCCAAGAGTTGAAACACGGTGCTCAATAATAAATAATTAAGGGAATCCTACATTTGTAAGCGAAAGAACAACATCTACCACTGTGAAAATGCATAAAAGTATAAAACTCACTGGTAGAGCAGATGTGTAAGAAGACACAAACATTAGCACTATAGAAACTCATCAGACTGCAATGATAAACAATAGGGGGAGGGAAAGGAACAAAGGTTAAGGAGAAGAACTAGAAAACAACTGAGAAAATGACAAGGGTAAGCCCTTGCCTATCAATAATAACCTTCCTATAAACAGATGTGCTTACCAACTTAAAAGACATCGACTGGCCAAATGGATTAAAAGCAATGATAATAACAACAAAACCACATGACCCACCTATGTGCTGTTTACAAGAAATTAACTGTAATCTTATGAAACATATAGATTGAAAGCAAAGGGATGAAGAAAATATGCCACACATGTAAAAACAAACGCAAATAGGAACAGCTATACCTATATCAGATAAAACAGATTTTGAGTCAAAAGCAGTACAAAGACACAAGGAAAATTATTATGTAACCATACAGGGATCCATTCAGCAAGATAATATAAGAGTTCTCAATACATATGCACACAACATTGAAGCAGCCAGAGACATACAGCAAATATAGTTAGATCTAAAGGGTGAGATAGACGCCACTAAAATAACAGTTGGGAACTTTAACACTTCTACAGCATTACACAGATCATCTAGACAGAAAATCAACCGGAAATACTGGATTTATGTTGGACTTTAGACCAAAGGAATATAGTAGACTTTTACAGAACATTTTATCCAAAAGCTGAAGAATACACATTTTTTCTTGTAAGCCCATGGAACATTCTCCGAGATAGACCATATTTTATGCCAAGAAACAAACAAATTTAAAAATATTGAATCATATCAAGTATTTTCTCAGACTGCACAGGATAAGTATAAATTAATAACTACAGGAACTTTGGAAACTGTACAAATATGTGGAAACTAAACAACATGCTCTTGAATGACCATCGGGTCAATGAAGACATTTTTAAAGAATTAAAAAATTTTTCTTGAAACAAATGAAAATGGAAACACAATATACCAAAAACCTAGGAGATACAGTAAAAGTAGTGCTACGAGGGCAGTTTTTAGCAATAAACGCTTATGTCAAAAAAGTGGAAGCTGTGCCTGTAAACAACCTTACAATGCACTGTAGCAAACCAGAAAAGCAAGAACAAACCGAACTCAAAATAAATAGAGGGAAAGAAATAGTAGAGACCAGACACAACTAAACAAAATAGAGAGCAAACAACAACAAAAGTCCAGAAGGAAAAAGGGCAAGTCACCATACACAGATCAACACAATGAAAGATTTTTTGTTTTGAAAGAATAAGAAAACCAGAAATGAAAAAGGAGACATTACAACTGACCCCACAGAAATACAAATGATCACTGGGGACTACTATGAACAACTCTGGGTTAAAACACTGGGAAACCTAGAGGAAACGGGTAAATTCATAGACACAAGGAACCGACCAACGTTGCATGGGAAGAAATTAGAAAACTTGAAGAGACAACAGCAAGTAACAGATTGAATCAGCAATAAAGACTCCCCAAAAAGAAAAGCCCAAATCAAATGGCTTTACTGCCTAATTCTGCCAGACATATAAAGAACTAATAGCACCAATTTTTCTTAAATTATACCCAAAAATTAAAGAGGAAGGGAAATAATTCTCCCCAACTTCATTCATTATCCTAAATCCAACCAGACAAGGAAACAACAACTACAGCAGGAAATATCCCTGATTAACACAGATGCAAAAATCCTCAACAAAACGCTAGCAAACCAAATCCAATCACACGTCAAAAGGATAACAGTCTGTGATAAAGTAGGATTTATCCATGGGATGCAGAGGGCCCAACATATGCGAGTTGCTACAGATGATACATCACATTGGCAGAATGAATGATGAAAAAAACCTATGATCATCTTAATAGATGCAGAAAAACCTTATGAGAAAATTCAACATTCCCTCATGATAAAATCTTTCAACCGACGAGGCTCAGAAGGAACATACTGCAACATTATAAAGTCCACAAATGCATAGCTAATATACAGAATTAGGGAAAGTGGAAAGCCTTTTCTCGAAGAAATTGGAACAAGATGCCCACTTTCACCACTGCTATTCAACATAGTACTGTAAGTCCTAGTTCAAGACTAGGACTTTTTAGTCCTAAATCAAGCAAGAGAAAGCAGTAAAAGGCATCTAAACTAGGGAAAAGGAAGTCAAACTCTTTCTTTGCAGATGGATACATAGTTTGCAAAACTTGAATATTCTACCAAAAAACTCTTAGAACCTATAAACTACTGCAGTGAAGCTGTAGAACACAAAATCAACACAAAAATCAGTTGCACTTGTATACACCAATAAAGCATGAGCTGAAAAAGAAATCAGTTGGGCCATGCTATTTACAATAGCTATTTAGCTACAAAAAAAAGTAAATTGCCTTGGGATAAACTGAACCAAGGAGGTGAATGACTTCTACAGGGAAAACAACCAAACACTGATGAGAGATGTGTGCAAACATCTTTCATTAGATGATGAAGGATGTGTACAAACAAATGGAAAAGACATCCTTGGGTCATGGATTGGAAGAATTAACATTGTTAGGATCACCCTACTATCCAAAGCAATCTACAGATGCAATGCAATCCCTCTTAAAATACCAATAACATTCTTCACAAATACAGAAAAAAACTTCTAAAATTTGTATGGAACCACAAAAGGTCTACACATATGGTTAGAAAACAGGAATCTGTTCTAGTGTTTGATAGAGTGACAGGGTCATGATAGTTAACAACAATATATTTTGTATTTCAACGTAGCAGGAGGAGAATATTTGAATTGTTCCCAGCACAAAGAAATGATAAATGTTTACAGTGACGGGTATACTACATATCCCGGATTTGATAATTGCACATTCCATGTATGTATCAAAATATCTCAGGTGGTCCATAAATGGTGAAAATAGGCATCGATAAAACTAAATAAAAAATAAAGTTCATAAGTAGACCAAAGTGTATATTAACTTAATTAGCAGAGGTAGATTTCACATAAGGGACCAAATAAGAATAATTCAATAGTGAGGGAAAAGCTGGCTAATTATTATACAACAACAAAAAGGAGCCTCGATTTCAAAAAGCCATGAAAGAAAACATAGGTTAAGTGGACATACTTTTAGGATGGGACGGAGACTATTTTAAAATGGCTGGGTAAGGTGGCAGTGAGTCAGTCAGATGGAATTGTGCAGTAGGTGGCAACTGGGGGTGAGGGACTGAAGCGGAGGAGAAAGGGTAGAGTTAGAGGAAGTGGACTGGGCCGCTGAGGTCATGGGGACGAACTGCAGTGACAGAGAGGAGCATATTACAGATGTTAAGAGAGGTTCTGTCTGGATGGTGGGAGAAATTCAAACTTACTTGCTTAAGAAATGACATAAAGGACAGTGCCTGCGGCTCAGTGAGTAGGGTGCCGGCCCCATATATGGAGGGTGGCGGGTTCAAACCCAGCCTGGGCTAAACCGCAACCAAAAAATAGCTGGGTGTTGTGGCGAGCGCCTGTAGTCCCAACTACTCAGGAGGCTGAGGCAGGAGAATCACTTAAGCCCAAGAGCTGGAGGTTGGTGTGAGCTGTGATGCCACAGCACTCTACTGAGGGTGACAAAGTGAGACTCGGTCTCTTAAAAAAAAAAAGAAATGACATAAAACATATCTCAACTAGAAAGAAGATGGAACCTGGGCCAATTTATCTAATCTTTCCCCACAAACTACTCTCTCTTTTGTATTCTCTATCTTAATCCAAATTTTAAGGATGATAAAAAAGATGCTTTATAGAGGTTAGATAATTTGTTCAACATCTTCCTGTTAATGGTTGACCTGGGATTCTGATCACTGTCTACCGAACCCCAGAGTCATGCTCGGCCTTCACTGCCTTTGAAGCAGAGTCTTCCCATCCTCAAAATGCTTCAAGCACAGAGTTAAGCAGACGATATGTACCACGCAAAGTCTATACAAGGCTTGGGAAACCATGTAGTACTCTGTTGTTTGAGACTGCATTTTAAGAATGATGTTAAAAGTATTCTAAAGGGATAATGTGACCTGGGATTGGGAATCTGAAGAACATGGGATCAAATACTGGAGTCATTTAGGGGTCGTAGGATTATGTTTAAATTAATTAACCTGTCTGAGCTGCCCTCCATAGAAGTGAAATGGGGGAAATGGTACCACCTATTCCACAGGATTTCTTGGAAGACTAAAATGAGAAATTATATAGAATTGTTTTTATTAATTATAAAGTCCTACATTGGTGCTAGTAAATTTACAAAAATGAATAAAATTTTTTCACTGAGATCTAAAATTTATTTTACATCACTATGGACCTTGGTCTTGACTTCATAACATATCCATCTGAGATCAAAATGTTAACAGCATGGAAGTGTTTTGGATTGTGTGTGAAAACCCCACACGGTACCCTAGAAGTGCATTAATGTACATAATTACCATTCAATTAAAAAAAAATGTTAACAGCTACATTTCATGAACTTAATGGTTTCTGAGCCTTTTTTGTGAGATTCAGAGGCTGTATTTCATTCACATTATCTGAGTCTTTCTGTATTTTCTATTTGCTGTATATTAATATTCTTTCATTGCTTTGTTTTTATAATATTTCATAACCTATATAAATTAGAAGAACTGTGGTTTTAATACCTAGAGCATGACTTTTTTCCCCTTAAGGCAACTCACCCTTCTTGCTGTTCATCATTATTAAAGATGGCAAGTCTTAGTCTAAAACCTTAGAGGTTCTGTTTATTTTTAAAAAAGAAAAAAATCAAATACATTCAAAGTGAAAACACTTTATTCATGTAAATTATCTTGAACTCAGTATTTAAGAAGCAAAAAGAGAGATAAAGGTAATTCAGCCCAGCAAAATCTTTTCTTAAATGTCTCAATTTATTGGAAAGGTGAAGTGATAACTACTATTAATTAACATACTACTGTTACCACAACTATTATGCTGGCAACTTGGATAATTAAAAATCTAGTTTCTTTTAAGCATGCTATGGTTCAGCTGGAGTTCCTCTATTTTATTATGGTGGTTTACTAATGCTAGAGACTAACTTGGTTTATATTTACAATCAAGCCTTCAAGTTGCCTGAATTTCTAATACTAAGAATCCCTTTAGCAAGCAAACAAAAAGTCAAGCAAAACAAATCCCATGAAAATTCAGATGCAAACTGATTCTGCATTCCCACATTTCTTACAGTAGTGCCCTTACATTTATTTATAACCACCGCTTGATCAATCTTCCTGATTCCTGAAGCTCTAAGTTTCATATGGACAGGAACAAAGGCAGATTTTTTTTCATCATTGTATTCTCACCACCTTGCAAAATACCTCGCATACAAGCATCTGATAACTATTAATATTTGGAACGAATATCATGTGAATAAATCATTGATAAAACTGTAGTAATTTTGGATCATTTGTTTTGACCTTCCCCAAAAGCATTTATTAAAATCCGTATTTCTCTTATTCAAGTTCAAATTGGCTTTCAGATGGATAAAGGTAAGTTTTATCTGAACAACGTCCAGTGCTTAGTAAGTAATGTGGCCAACGTTTAGTGAGCAGGTACCAACCATAAGATTCTGGGCAGGTGATAGGAATATAAAAATGAGTACCATAAGATCCTTGTTTTTAGTGAAGTATTTTAAAACAATCAAGACTGTATCAGATATTCATGAAGAATACCTTTCAGAGAAATATCACAGTAGAGGTAACATTTAAGCTAAATCTTAAAGGATCAATAAGACTATGGCAGGTGCACACATGGGAAAAATCATTCAGGGCATAGGAAAAAAGATTTATGAAAGCATGGAGTGTCAGAAAACATGGTCTGTTTGGGAAGCACTACATTAAAACATTGGAATCCTAATAAACGCCACAGAGAGGTCAAAATAAAGACTGAAAAATGAGGAATAGAGCAATTAAATGTTACTGTATCTGGCTGCATGCCAATTCTGGATAGGCAAATATATTTGTTTATATATTATCTTCCTGATGAGGCTCCACATTAGTTTTGAAAATCAAACTCTCAGGACATTGTCTAATATATAATTTCCATAGAATTTTGAAGAGTATGAGGCATGGGTGGTAAAAACTTAACAAAAAAAACATTTCAGATTGTCGGGCAAAATAGAATACAGCCTTTCTCCTTAATCTAGGAGACAATTCACTTTTAAGTCATGGTCTATAAAGTACTTTAGATCCTCTATAGGATGAATTCACAAGGTAAAAAAACAAAAACTATGTGTTACATTGAAAATATCTCTACCTCATACAATGGAAACACCAACTTTTAATAAGCTTTTGGGATAAAAAGAAAGAAAAATCTCACCTTCCTCTGGTAAATAGCAATCCAATCTGTTGTAGCAAACCACTTGTGGGTTTTTATATCACTCACGCCATTCTTCAGATTTCCAAATCTCTTGGTCAAGTCTACCTGCAGCAGGTTCCGTAGAAGGTCCTTGAGATCTGAACTGAAGTGGGATGGGAATCGGACCTGTACAAACACACCAGGTGATAAAGCACATTATTACAGGACTCGTGATATTTCTGTTTCGATTTCATCAAGTTTTGTAAATGAGGTGACAGGTCATTACATAAACAAAAATATATAGTGATGGTTTTCATAAACTTTTAACTACCTGTTATAGTCCCATTCTAGTTCTAAAGCAGAGAATTAAGAGTATAATCTCCACAGCTGACCACCTCCTTCAGCTGACCTGATTTTCATAGACTGGACGTGTGCCACATGTATGTATCAGTACCATAGTTTCCTACGGGGACCAGTCTGTGTGTTGGCCAGTTTGGTACAGTTCCTTGGGTGGTCAACTTGCAGAGGTCCTACTATATTTGGGTGAATGAACAAAACCAGTCCTCTTAGGACTTGTTTTGGTCGTGAACTCCTTCAAGAACATGGACCAGTCTCCAGAAAAAGGTGCAAACATACAGAACTTCTTCAACACTATCAGAAGGTTCACCCACTTGAAGAGAGTTACCTTCAGATTTCACGCTTGAGATATATGCAAATTTAAATTTATATCATAAATAGAACAAGCAGCATATGAGTGACATCAGTGTATATAGTCCAAAAAGAGATCTAACAAAAAGAAAGTCTGAAAATGAGTAAAACCTTGTCCCAGCTACTTGGGAGGCTGAGGCAAGAGAATTGCTTAAAGCCAAGAGTTTGAGGTTGCCATGAGCTGTGATGCCACAGTACTCTACGGAGGGTGACAAAGTGAGACTCTGTCTCAAAAACAACAACAACAACAACAAAAACCCCAAGCCCCCAAAGACAGTAAAAGTCTACACTGCCTTTCACAGCATAGAAAACCATTTTTCTTTCATTAGTAGTTGGCTTTTACACGGAAGCATAATTCTGCCATATGTAATAGCATAGAAATGATTTATATTGCTTCAAAAACATTCTTCCACCTCCTAAAACGTGAAGACTTTACAACAACTGGATTGGTCTCTGGCCTCAGAAACAAACAGAAAACCCCAAATAACGGAAGATGTTATGTTTGGCAATCAATAAAATAACGTTCCATTTATAAGAGATCTGGGCCTATTTTTTTGTTCTGTTTTGTTTAAGCATATTTTTCTCCTTTGCGCCAACCTAATAGGTTCCCATGCTCTCATGGACAGGGATTCTGAAAAATTAAAATGGGTCCTACTAAGGGACGGTATGAGAAGGAGCAGCTGCATCTATGGCCCCTGCATTACGACCACCTCTTCCCCGTCCTTTCCAGTTCTGTCCTGTCACTTCCACCACCCTCTTCCCTGTCTCACACACGAACGTGGTCACAGTTGTGTCTGTGTGCTTGCTCTTTCACTCTTTCCACTTTCCGTTGCCCCAGTGGACACACCTCGGCCTCACTTCGTGTTCCTACCTCCACTAAACATGAACACTATTCTCTACAGTACTATCATCTCGACTTCAAATTGACCACAGCACCTTTGTGGGAAATGCTTTAAGGGCTAAACAGCCAGGTCTGAGCTCCTTGCATTCTTAGCTTGGGCCTCTACAAGTGGTTTCCCTGTGCTTTACACACAAGGTGAGGACTCCGAGGTGTCTTGGCCTGAACAACTGAAGAGATGGAGCTGCCATCAGCTGAGCTGGGGAAGACTAGGGAGGAACAGATTTGCTGGGGTACGGGGAGACAGAAAAATAGCTGTCAGGGTTAGACAGGCCGCATGTGAGATATCAGACATCCAGGTGGAGAGCTCAAGTTGGAAACTGGATGCAAGAGTCTGGGATTCAGAAGTCAGGTGTGGACTGGAAAAATGACTTTGGGAATTGTCAGCTACCTTTTAAGACCATCAGCAGAAGAAGTGCCGAGAAAGAAGAGAAGAGGATCAAACCTAAGGGACCGAGGGGCAAGACCAGTGACCCACAGTCACCAAAGCCAAGCGAGGTGGACTACGTGGACCACTGAGCTAGATTCTGCTACGCTACTGCTTGCTTTGGTCCAAATTACCTCTAGTCTTGGGTGATTCTGAGTTTTGATTTACCTACATATAGGATGAGAGAGAGGAACTAAACAACACTGAACGAGCTTACCACCTCAGAAATTCTACCAGCCTAATTCTTTAGCAGAAATAATAATTCCTGGGTTCCAACCCCAACTCCAATTACATGCTCTGCAATCGAGGGCAAAAACCTTTTACCTTTCAGAGTTTTAGTTTTCTCATCTACAGAACAATGAGAGTGTATCACATCTGGCAGGGACGGAAAGAAATTACATAACTTTATCGAAACTGCCTTGCATCAAGTCTAGTCTTTTGTAGATGTTAATTCAATAGATTTTTAATTTTTAACCTTCCCTGTAGAGTGCTGTTTTAATGGTCTGAAGGTGAATTTCTGAATCAAAGAGGGAACCTGGAGGGGAGGGCTATCTATCATTCTGTTTCCAGACTAAGCCAGGACAGTCTGTGTTAGAAACACAGTCCAGGGAGTTCCTCCTGTCTTTTTGTCTCATGCTGCACTTGTTCATTTACAGAACAACCACTTCCATCTTTTCTTAAGGTCTTAAATTTGATAGAGTAAGGGAGAAAATGGATAACTCTGACCTTTTTATAAGGACAACATGGTGACTATGGCTGATACCCTACACTGCTTTGTCAAATGACATTATGTAATACCTTCAACCAACTATGAAACTCACTTTGAATTGAGCAAACTCAACTGAATATTTGTTCTGCTTTCAGTGCCGATTATCTAGTCTTACACATTTCAGTTTTAGAAAGGATGTTAATTTTCTAAAAAAATTAAGAGGAAGTTACATGCAAAGAGCAAATCAGTTCGTGTTGTTATGGTATTCATACTGAGTGATTTAAACTCACTCACTGGTTTACTGACTTTTTTTTCCTTTTACGGATAAATCAAAGCCAAATCAAATTTGTCTACACGGAGCTTAACCACAGAAATCATAAAGTGTAACCTTGAAAGAAGAGAAATATCTTCCTGTTATTCCACAATTATTGTCAAGGGAAAGAATCATTTAACTAGTAATGGTACCTTTTATGCATGGGGATAAAACCTGGTAGATTTAAGTGATTCAAAGGGTTTGCACACATCCATCAAGCAATAAACTATTAACTTCTGGTCAGAAGCGTGCTGAAACACATTTTAAGAAATTATCTCTCTAAATGAGGTACAATACATTCTAAAAAATTTACAATCCCAAGTAAAGAATTGATGTAGCAAAAAATGAATATACTCATTAGTAAGTTTTTCAAAAGGTGCAACAATGTGTAATACACCTGGCTTCCTGCAGACATAGGGTACCAAGCTTCACCCTACCTCACGGGGGCTGGGCAACTTTAATCAGCCTGGAGTCTACATATAAAAAGGAAGAGCTGAGACGTTAGAAAAATTATAAATATCGGTACCGTGTCTGTGGGGTCCCTAATCTGTTCTCTTACATATGCAGAAACAGTGTAGATATACCGAATCTAGATGGTTGCAGAGAGCTCTTACCCACCCTGTCCCCACTCCCACCCCACAAGAGTTAAGAAGCCGGGGTGGCAATTATTTTCCCAGATGACCCCTAGAGTGAAGGACTACGACAGGGCAGGCATTAATAAGGATCTTAAATTACCACAGCAAAGTGTTAAAAAGTGGCCCTGGATTTTCAGGGCCATTTATGCAGACAGTAAGACTACTTTTGCATTTTATGAAAATGACTTCTGAGTATTTCCAAGTCTCTTTAAGTATAGCGATAACCAAACTGAAAATGACATTTTGATTTCTCCCAAATCAAGGAATGGTAGAAAAAGTGCAGTGGTTTGTCTGACTATGTGTATGTTATTTAGGAAACAGAATACGTGCAGAAAAGAGTTAACGTAGCAGGCCTGAGACTGCTACCCTGAGAAAGGACTGTTGGTAAGACTGGACCTTGGCGGGTATCTGGCAACTTGAGTGGCACCAGTTCCTCACAGCACTATGAAACTTGCTGTCAATAATTACAGCGACTCAGTGTCCCTCTCAGTGTGGTTTACGCTGAACATCTGCTTTGGTTCTGGGAGTTTGAGATTTTGGTATGTGCTCGGCAGAGGGTGAATACGTGACCAGTCCCCAGGAAAACCCTTGGCCACGGAGCCTCTAATGAGCTTTGCAGATGGATAACTTTTACATGTGTCGTCACAATTTATTCTCGGAGGAATTAAGTGCATCCATTTTGGCTGTACTGGGAGAGGACGCTTGGGAGTTTGTGTCTTATTTCCTCTGGACTTTTTCCTGACTGCCTTCTCCCTTTGTGATTTTGCTTTGTATCCTTTTCTGTGATAAATCTTAGCGCTAAATACCGTTGTATGCTGAATCTTGAGTCTTCAGAGTGGTTTACCAAACCTGGAGATAGTCTTGGGGACCCCTGACTCAGAGGGGAACAGCCACACTTCATGGGAATGTTGAATTCCTCTTCAGGAAAATTAACCGACTCTAGGATCATTCAGTATATACCTGCGTTCATACCGCTATTTTTGTACAGTGTTGCCTCCTACATTGCTGGTGCTCAGGAAAAGTGGAATAATATTTACATTAGATGTGATGAAGCTAAGACCTTTTTATAATCACATTAGTCAAGGACTCTCAAGTTACAGTTTCTGTATCAGCTGTCACTTAATGATCTTATTTACAGGTATCGTTTTTTTTTTTTAAACCACAATATCAACTTTTATCTTTCTGTGGGTAAAGCAGCCAGATACAGTAGCTGCAGAAACCATCACTGATTCTTGTCACAGAGGATAGGACCCCGAGACGTGAAATCTCAAGGCTGTATGTGGAAACTCAGAAGATGTCTTGGTAGGATGAGACACAGTTAATGTAGGATTTAGAAATCTTTTCTGACAATTATGCATTTCTAGACCTGAACCTTAATATTGCATGAATAATTTGACATTTAAATACCACCCCCTCTCTTTTTTTTTAAAGGCAAAGTATGTGTAGGAGAGAATCTAACAAGCAGAATGATCAGCTTTCTGTGCATTTAGAAATATCAGCTTGAGTTAAAATACCGTGATAAAGTACTTAAAGAGCTAATGGTTAAAAATATGTAGTTTCTGGCTAGTCAGTTAATAAATTTTATTTTAAATTTAATAAGTTACTGATACCTATATTCTTTACAGCATGGTTTCAGAATGGATGATAATAATCAATCTGAAATGTTGTAGCATCAAATGTTATGCTTTTAAAAATCAGAAAAAGAATTCTGAATGAAAGGTATTATTTTGTTAAAAAATTCAAATGCAAATATAGGATTCACAAATATTAGACCAAAATTGGATTTTTAATGACTTGAACAATTAAAAAATTAATAGAGAAACTAGTTAGTAGTTTTCTAACTACTAATGAGAGAGACAATAATGCTTTTGCAGCAAGGGTAGAGACACATTCTAGTTTGGATTTGGGTGTTGAAAGTTACAAGTTTGGGCCAGGTGCGGTGGGTCGCCTGAGCTCAGGAGTTCAAGATCAGCCTGAGCAAGAGGGAGACCCCATCTCTTAAAAAAAAAATCCAGGCATTGTGGCAAGTGCTTATTGTCCCAGCTACTAGTGAGGCTGAGACTGACGCTACTGTGAGCTATGATGCCATGGCACTCTACCCAGGGCGACAGAGTGAGAGTTTGTCTCAAATAAATAAATAAATAAACACAGTTTTATTGGGAAAAGGTGACTATGATCTGTATTTCATATAACTTAGATCCCAGAGATCACTTATTGGCAATACTCCACTTTCATGAGTTCTACTTCAGATGAGTAAAGAGAGAAAGAGATGGGAATAACTTGATATTCGATATGGAGAAAAAGAATCTGATACCTTCAGTTAAAAACAAAAGTGCGCAAACATCATGTCATACTTCTAAATAAATGAAGGAAAGAAATCAGAATTGTGATAGAATACAACAATTTTATGTTGTCATTATTCTAAGGTGACTGGGATTTAAACTGTTACAATTTGACAACATACGCAGAATATTGGATACTAAATGTTAGTCTGACATGAAGTGAAAAATTCATAAACAGCAGAAAAAAATTTTCTGCAACGCAGAATGATTGCGTGGCAAACTGAGGCGAATTCATGAATATGAAGCTATCTTCCTTGGAACTAAGGCAATTTTGTAAAACAAATATGAATGTAGTTATAATGATATCCTTGTCAGAAAACTGGCTTTCCTTTAGGGACTTTGTTATTATCCCTAAATTAAATTATTTGAAACTATTATGATAATTTTTGCATTCTTAGTCTTTGTATTATTAGCTGTCCTTTTAATTTAGTTCCCTCATCAACCTTCATGGAGAGAGATAATCTGATACCGTCAGTTTATTCTCTTAAAATTCTATAGATTCACTTCTCATAGTCTTCAAAATTAAGGCAAGGATTGCCTTATCTAATGATTTTTCTCAATGTTTTGTTAATATCAAATGTTCATTTTACTATTACTCTCATCTGCTGGGGAGAACAGTCATAAAGACAAGAAATCTGAAGTCTAGAGATGTACAAATGTAACAAGAACAGAGGTGACATTTAATTATTTAAAATGAATACTGCAATTCGGCCTTTCTGCAATGCTCTCATCAGTATGAATCTTTCAACAGCTATCTTAGTCTACTTATACGTAAGAGATGTTTATTTTCTACCTTTGATATACTCAAGGTCTAAACTCTTTAGTTAATTCCTTAATTTGTGAATATTGACAAAACGTAAAACTTTCCCCATAAAATGCTGCAAAATGCAAGGGAAAATCTATGACGCCTGTGCGTAGACTGCACTTGCTCTATGAGATATGGATTCTAGGTGGTGGGATCGGCCCACCGCTGTTCTAATAGCTCAGTTTAAATTTGGGTCCTGGCAACAAAGATAAAGATACATTACTCCACTAGGGACACTGAGGTGGTACACTGTGAATGGTTAACATTGTAAACTGTAAGTTCATGGATGCCAAAGGTTAGCCTTTCCATTAAATACAGGGCTTGATTCTGGCTGTGATACAAGGCTAGACAAACTTTCCCGCTATCTGCTTTCAGATTCTTCATGCTGATTAGGCTTGTCTCTGCCCAAGAAGGTCACGAAGCACACACAAAAACTCAACTGTATCACATCTTAATGTGATGTCAAGATTGATGCTCTATTTCCTGGTCATATTCTAAATAGGGCTATATGGCCTTAAAAAAAAAGACAAAGTAGTAAAGTGTGCCAGATGTAGGAAGAGATAGAAGGGAAAATAAGAAAATACTCCTCCCATACAGTCTGTTATTGATGAACAGAAGGTCTCCTTCTGGGTATGTTTGAAAGCCTACTCTTTCTTTACTACATGGTGGGAAGACTCAGGCTTATTGCTATTCAATTGACTTTGATATTTTTAAAAAAGGTCTGAAGTCTGAGCTAAGGCAAGAGAAAATGATTGATCCTAAAAAAGATACTTTTGGAAGCAAAATTAAAGACTACAAATGCAAAAAAAGCAGGCGTGTCCAACCTTTTTCTTCTCTGCCCCAAATTGGAAAAATGAGAGTTGCCTTGGGCCACACATTAAATAACAAACACTAATGAAAGCCGATGAGCACAATAAGACATACTTTTTGCAACATTGCATCTCTGACACCACAGATAAGCAAAACAGACCTCAAAAATTTAGTATGCTGGGTGGTGCCTGTGGCTCAAAGGAGTAGGGAGCTGGCCCCATATACTGGAGGTGGAGGATTCAAACCTGGCCCCAGCCAAACCTCTGGGAAACAGGTTGGACACCCCTGGTTATTTCATGTTAAGGAAAATTAGTTATTTCCATATTTGCAAATAATCAATGACAATCATAATCACAATCAATAGAACCAATTCTGTTAAAATTAATTCTATGAATTTCCATCTTAAAAAGACTTATCCATTTTATATTTATTTCTAATTTTGTGGCATTTGACATATTCAAACAAGAAGGCTCTTGAAGAGCAAGGGCGTATAAAAATGGTGTCTACTCTGGGAGGCCAAGGCAGGGGAATTGCCAGAGCTCATAAGTTTGAGCCCTGAGCTGCAGCAAGACCTTGTCTCTAAAAATAGCCAGGTGTTGTCACAGGTGCCTGTACCTGTAGTCCCAGCTACTTGGGAGGCTGGGAGGCAAGAGAATCACTTAAGGCCAAGAGTTTGAGGTTGCTGTGAGCTATGACGCCATGGCACTCTGCCAAGGACAACAAAGTGAGACTCTTGTCTCAAAAAAAAAAAAGGGTATATAAAACAGTTCTCCAAGAAAATAACCACAAGAAATAATTATTTTTATTTCTTTGAAGAAACACAGGATTATAGCTATGATTCTGTACTTTATAAATGATAAAAATACTAAATACAGAAACTGACTTCTTATTGTGTTAATTTTTTGTAAAACTGCCTTTGTTTTCTCAAGAGACTTCCATGATTCAATATTTAAGAGCAGTAACTAAGGATACCTCTATGTTTTCCATAATTTAGGATAGTATTCTAATGATACAATATGGTTTTAATTTACAAAACTTAACGTTTCTGAGTAGAAATAGTTAATGAGAGAGGAATAATAAAACATATTACTTACCTTTCCAGAAACAATCTTTTCATAAATCTGAATTGGCTGGTCTGCAAAGAATGGGGGGTAACCAGCTGCCATCTCATAGATTAGCACTCCTAATGCCCACCAGTCCACTGCCTTGTTGTAGCCCTAAGATAAACCAAGGTCAGTGTCAATCACAGCTCAGGTTATGCAGAAGACAATAACAGCATAGGTAATTTCAAAATGATCCAGAAGCACATGAGAACAATTTTAAAACAGCTGATGAATAGATATCCAGGATTGAACAAAATGCATCAGATCAGATTTAAATTAAACAAAGGGGAGAATTTCCAGTTTTGAAATTAGATATTAGGAAAGATTATTAAATCTTATTTCCAAAGTCATTAAGAATATTATGAACAATGAAATATCCTCTCTTTCACTAGGATAACTTAGTTATTGCTCAATACAGGAAGGGCTTCTTAAGGCCTATTCCAGGCCCATAATCTTATGAATCAGGTTTTTCATAGCATACCTAGAATGGTCAAAAGTTTTGAAAGAAATCAGAGATATTGGATATCATAGTAAATGGTGGAATTGACTTCAAAATTCTCTATATCTTTGGAGGCAGGAGGGTGAATGTACTAGGGAAATCCCATCCACTTCATAGGATCTTGTGATAGCTAACAGTTTAATATGGAACATAGTTAAGGTAAATATTTACATAGACTTTACTTTTGCTAGCTGCATTTTTGCTTTTCATCTCTACAAGGTACACAGGGAAGGCATCTAATTCATACATTTTGGTGACGACTATATGTAGTGCCAAATGAAAGAATAACTTGAATAAAAAGTGCTTTGCAAACCAAATGTATAATATAAAGGTTATAATTAATTGGTTTTTTTATATTCAACTTAATCAAATTAAGACCTAAAAGTGTTCGTGAGAAGATAAATACGAATAACATGTTTATATTATACATTAATATCAAATCTACCAACTATGATCAGTATCATTTGGCATCAAATAATATAAAGAAAAACTCCACAAACTAATCACCAAAGAAATACGCTGTGTTCTTTCAGATCATGGTTCTGCCCTCAAATGTACCCTCTACCATCAACCACTCCCCATGTGCCACTATTTAGTTTTCAAATAATACTATACTATGGACATTTATTTCTTTTTTCTCCCCGATTCTGACTTTTTTTTATAGATAGAGACTGGTATAATAGGAATAACACTTTGTTTTGTGGACAGAAATGAGTACTGACTTTGTTCTCACTCTTTCATTCCTATGTTTTAAATTGCGTGCTGATTTTAATGGCAAATATGTCAGATTATACGTTAATACTCTAGGTATAGATAATTAAAGTCAATACAAAAACATTAAATTACAATAAATAAATGGGCAAAAGACATAATCTAATAATTTACACGCACACAAATTATCACACGGCTACCATACACTTAAAAAATTAAATCTAATAGTCAAAGACATGAGAATTGAAAAGTGAGTCAGCATCTATTGCCTATTAAATCGGTAAATATTTAAAAAAGAGAATCCTCAGTGCTAGAAAGGGTGTGAGGAAATAGATACTCTCATACAGTATTGGTATGCTCGTAAGTGTAAAACTATACACTCTTTTTGGAAAGCCTATGGAAATAGGTATCAAGAACCTTAAGAATATTCTTATCCTTTGACCCATCCCACTTCTGGGAATCTATCCTCAGGAAGTAATATGAAATGCAGAAAAAGTTTTATGCACAAAGATGTTTATTGTAATTATAATAGCAAGAAAAAAAAACCATAGGAAAATAAGAAATCTAACAAAAATTTTCAACAAAAGAAGAATGGCTAAATTTTCACAGTACATTTGGAAACAAGCCATGAGGATGATGTTTGCACACGCGTCATCACAAAAAAAGCTAGACATGAAACAGTACAGTTGTAATTATTTCAACTGTAATGACATTCATAAAAATAAAAAAATTACTTAAAAATGGCTGCTTCTGGGTAGAGGGATTACATACAGGGTTCTTTTTGGGGGGGGGGCTGTTTCTTCGTATTTTTCTGTAATTTCCAAATTTTGTACAATGAACATCTATTCTTTTTACAATATATGCACATTTGAAAACATTTTGGTACCTGTTTTGTGGTCACATTATTTGTTAAGTGTACTTAAATAAAAAAAATGTGTTAACAGCAATGAGGTTTGGATTATAAAAGACTACAGTGTTATAAGTGATTTAAATTATGAAAGATGACGAGATGAACGCTGAGAGAAATCTTCCGTTTTAGTCTAACACTTCTGTAGGTTAGTCCAGTTTCGGGTATTCAGGTAGAGACCCATCTAGGCAGGTGTCTTATCCTTTCCTTTTCTTCCCCTCTATTTGTGCCCAGTTCTTGTTACTTTCTTCTTCGTAGCTTTCTCCAGGAAGGGGATGCCGGGGGAGAGATGTGAAACCACTGCTTTAGACACGGTTACAGTTTCACTCACCACGTTTTACTATTGGGAAAGGTAGAACTGCCTCAATAAGACTGAAACTATTCCACTGCGGTAATACTCCTAGGAAACTAAACTTTAAGAATAATGCCCGTATATTCTTCTTATTTAAGTGGGAAGCCTGAAACGAAGAATTGACAACTAGTACGTGTATCTCTGGATTTGTCTCCAAAACAGAGCAAAACTTCCCCAGCCTATTGTTCCCGGGAATGATTATGAAAAGACTGTATTTTTGGCTTCAAAACATCGATCTAGAAATCATCTTTATTCACACTATTTCTCTAAGACCCTGAGTCAAAATTGACAGAGGTGATGGAATTCGTGGTAGACTGTAAAATAATTGTTCTTTAGTAATCGAGCACATGTCTATTTAAATTCATAGCTTAGATCAGATAAAAGTGTAAAATTAGATCAATAAACTGTTTTCACAAAAGTCTATAATAATGGGTGAGTCACATTTCTACTTCTTACGTACTGACAACATAAAGGTACCTTGCTGAGGATTATTTCTGGAGCCAAATACTCTGGAGTGCCACATAATGTCCAAGTTCTGCCTTTAACTCTTTTGGCAAACCCAAAGTCTGTAACCTATACAAGAAAGAAAGATATTTATGAAGATGTATTGCCTCATGATAAATGTATTCAATGTGCCTGAATTGAAAGTTAAAAATCTGTGGTTAAAATTTAAACCATGAGGCTCGGCACGCATAGCACAATGCTTACGGTGTCAGCCACATACATCAAGGGTGGCAGGTTCAAATCCAGCCCAGGCCAGCTAAAGAACAACAAAAAAATAGCTGGGCATTGTGTGGGGCACCTGTGTTCCCAGCTCCTTGGGAGGCTGAGGCAAGAGAATCGCTTAAACCCAAGAGTTTGAGGTTGCTGTGAGCTGTGATACCAAGCTCTATCAAGGGCAACATAGTGAGACTCTGTCTCAAAATAAATAAATAAATACATGAATGAATAAAAATAAAAATAAAAAATTTAAACCATGAAAAAAGTGGAAAAAAAAATTAAGCCAATGTCATTGAGACTCATTCATGAAGGCCATTATTTAGTGAATGACAGTTTAAATAATCCAAGTTGGAGACTCATTACTGCACCCAAAACAAAGAAACAAATGAACAATGACTCCGATACAAAACCAAACGAACAAAAACCCTCTTCAGTCATTATCATAAACTCTCAGAGCCGAGGAAACAAAGTGAAATTAAAAGGTAAAAATTAATAGTATTAATAAAAATGTAACAAGGTGAAAAGTATGCCTTAAGTTCAACGCATCCTCTGCCATTAACTACACCATCAGAAGTGTGAAAGCATCTGCGGGAGAGTCTATTGATCGCTGTATAAAAGGACGGTCTAATGCTATTAACAGTAGATCTGGGAAGGAGACATTGCCACCCGCCAGTAGTCAGGGCCTAAAGTGGCAGCTGCATTGTAGCGTTTACAGGGTGGACTCTGGGGTCAGACTGTTTGGTTCAAATTCTGACTACGATTTACTGACTAAATGACCTTACTATGCCTTAGTTTTGTTAACCTTAAAATGAGGGATCCTAACAGTATTGTCACTTCATAGGGTTACCAGGATTAAAAGAGATAATGCATGTGAAACATCTGGAGTATAACATGCCTGGTACTGATGAGTGCTCACACAGTTAGCTATTATTATATCCTTATGCAGGAGCCTGGGCTCAGTCCACAACGACAGACCATGTGAGGTATAAACAGGTTCCTTCCTTGATAGGATTTTTGCTTCTTCATAACAGTGGCAGAACTATGAGCTTAACTTAGGCTATTAGGAAGAAGTTACTGTCCTCCTCCAAAAAGAAAAAGAGCCCTCAGATCCCAATATTGACAGTGGGGTTAGATACATACAATTCCTTGCCTAGTATTTTCTCAAATACATTATATATAATGCGTTCAAGTCATACCTGGATATAACCCTGATGGTCAATTAAGAGATTTTCAGGTTTGAGATCTCTGTAGATGAGGTCTAGTGAGTGGAGGTACTCAAATGTTAGCACTATCTGAGCTGCATAGAACCGTGCGTGGGGTTCACTGCAAGGAAAAGAAGATTGGTTTTCTGTCAAAGTGGGTTAATGCACAATAAACAGTAGATTCCACATAAAAAAGGAACATGATTTAGACATACTTTGGGGGCAAAAGGCATTTTTGTTTTAAATATATGCAAACAATCTTGTTAGTTCCTGAACATTTAGTAAATCTCTAAATTCTCTTTAAATAATGTTTTGATCCATCTGTTGAAGAGAAATAGGACCCTTAACTAGTTATCACTATAAATTATTATTGCTCATACTAGAAAGTGTTAATGTCTTTATAATTACGTTTGAACTTGACAATGGTTGAAAAGTCCCCATTGGATTGTCTACTGGCAATTGCTACGGTTAATAGCAATTAACGGTTAATAGTGTTTCATCTACTTTTCTCACAAATTTCAAGTGCTTATAGAATTGCATTACATAGACGTTCTTTTGGAATAGCCCCAAGAAGTTGTTTTTGTAATAGACCCTATTAAAAAAATGACACATGGTCATTAAAGAAAAAGAAATCATAAAACATTGGTGAAGAATAATGAACACTCATAATCTCATCCAGAACCGGATGGCACGAGGACTTCCAAATTTCCTACTGTTTATGCTCCGACAGACAGATAGACATAAGTGTAATCTCTATGGTTGTGTAAATAATGAACAGCTCTTTCATGCATAGATTAGATCGATTGATAGATTAGTGCAATTTTGATACCATAGTCTGAGTGTTACTCCAAAAGGATGTACCCATTTTCAAATTGAGTTTGTAATTCATCTTCCGATGTATTCATGGAATTCTACTAATTGGCCTGATAAATTACAATGACTCTCAGATTTGTGTCCTCAAAGAACAACTTTAACTCTGAGTAAGCAGCATGTTCCTCAAAATCATGGGCATAATTTTGACTTGGTAGCATCAGAATAGAAATTTTTTTGAATAATAGTATATATCCTGCTCCTTTTTCTTGTTATTACATTTCCCAGGTACTCATCAGTAACTATTTGTTGAATGAATGAATGTGAAAAGAAAATACTTTGAGGGGCAATATTTTACTAATGCAACACCCTTCCAGTTTCAGCTCCATCCCAACACTGTAATAACCTTTATCACAGGTCAAATGATAAGGAATGAGGGGGACACTATAAGCAGAGATTGAGAGAATCGTCCTGGTCATTGCGACATTTATTCTTGAACTTGAAACATTTGACCTAGAAGGTCATGCATTTATAAATACAGGATGCTTTCAGTAGCTTATATTTCTTTCCCTATGCAAACAGTTCATAAAACTATAATCAACTTATTGAGAGACGAAAATAAAATATTCTAAGTGCAATTTGTTATCAGGTATTTCTACTCAATATTTAAGGAAATACAGGGAGACATCAGGAAGACCTAAGGCTGCAGCACCTTTAAGTCTAGACCTCTACTATTTAAGTAGAGCATCAGAATGACTCCACTGATTCTGATTAAAGCTATGAAAAACAATAAATCATATTCTCGCTCTCAACATTTCTAAGATGGGAGTTAGCAATCCTTCAAGTGTTTATGCAGTATTTGTGAAAGTTCTGAAAGTCTCAGTGTGAATTCTTTCAATTAACTTGCTTTCTTTGTAGTACCAAGTCAAATATTAAAGACACAAGAGCGTAGGGACCTACAAAGAACAGAAGTTAGTGCTTATAGAAAATGGCCAGAATGTTTTCTTAAGAAGAGGCTTAGGTATGATGCTTCAGTGTAAAACTCTGAATAATCATTAGGCCGCATGAGGATTCTGCTTAGACAAGGAGCAGTAGGAGGTGAAAAAAGTTATCAAAGGTGAGCAGAAACCACTTTGGGTCAGCACAGTGCCTGACACATATTAGGCGCTCTACACATGTTAGGTCAATAAATAATTTTGGCTCAGGCTCTAGGAAACGAAAATGGTTAGTTTAGTTAACTATTATCACCTGATAACATCTTGCGATGTTTTAAGTCTACCATTATCTTTTATGAATCAAATTACCATCATCAGTCCTATTAGGCGCATATAGTGTGACTGTGACAGCTGATTGTACAAACAGGTCACTCTTTTTATAACCCAACTAAATTGGTGTTGAGGGACCAGAGGAATACCTGGGGCATAGTGTTCCAAGAATTAAATTTCCCACAAGCCTATCCCTGAAACTGCCTGCTGACTCAAAGCCAGTTACGCGGAATATCTACTTAAACAACATGCTGCACGGGTATTTTTTTACCCATCCCGTCACTTACCAACCAGAGCGTACCAGCTCCCCAAAACTTTATTAGTCCCAGAGAACTTTCTTTCAAAACAAATGTAACATTTTTCCTTTTAATAAAACTTCCAACCCCGTCATTGCTCACACCTGGTTTGTGTACAAGCCCTCAATTGCAATTCTTGCTTCCCAAATAAAACATTACATTTAGAGATTTGTGTCTACATTGTCATTTTTACTATGACATACTTGGTGTCAGAAATAAGATTCTAAAACTGATCCACTTCCAGGAAAATTGCTGGCCATTGAATCACATGAGGTACTCACACTGCGGCCCTGTGAGTCCCTGTGCCTCTGTGGGGCATCTCTTTCCCCTCCCCCGCCTCCCCACCCCCACCCCGGTGAGTCTTTCTTTGACTGAACTCTTAATTTTGGTTGAGTTTTGTTTTATTTGGGATTTGGTTGGGATGAGGTCTTTCCCCTTCTGGTTGGAAGATCACAGGCGAGGGAGGGTTGTCTATTTCCTATTGACCACGGCTCCAAGGTTTGGATCCTACTTCCAGAGGTTTACATAGGGGATATTTTTCTTGCTTCATTTGGAGAAGCTTATTGTTCTTCCTGGGAAGTATGTACTTTATTTTCCGTTGACGCTTGTGTTTATTTGGCCTTTGTGTATTCAGCACTTGTGTTTAATTGGCTTTTGTGTAAAACCAAATAACCTAGATACATTTAGTTAAAAATGGGCTCTCAAAGGTCAAAGGTACACCACAATATTTTCTGGGACTCCAGCTGGTAATATGTTCGAACCTTATAGAAATCATTTAGTCAGTTGTTCATAAAACTGAACCAAAAGGCCAGGCACAGTGGTTCATGCCTATAATCCTAGCACTTTGGGAGGCCGAGGTGGGTGGATCCTTTGAACTCAGGAGTTTGAGAACAGTAGCCCAAGCAAGAGCGAAATCCCATCTCTACCAAAAATAGAAAAATTAGCTGGGTATTGTGGTGTGCACCTATAGTTCCAGCTACTTGGGAGGCTGATGCAAAGAGATTGTTTGAGCCCAAGAGTTTGAGGTTGCTGTGAGCTATGATGCCAGGGCACTCTACCCAGGGTGACAGAATAAGATTCTGTCTCAAAATAAATAAATAAATAAACATTGTTAGTTCTTTACTTAAATGTTTTATTTTCCAAATTTAAGAAATTTTCCTTTCTTAAGCTCCTTATCATTTACAACCATTTGGTAGAGTATACTTTCATAAACATAGATAAAAACATTTTTTCCTCCTTACTTGATTCCTCCAGAATTCAAAAACTATTTGTGAATATTCTTATGACAATATGGCCATTTGCATAAGCCTGATAGAAATCTTGCTCTCCTTTTATAGCAGAATATAATTATAAGCACTGGTGTAACCAATACGATGTAAGTGTTAGGAAGTCAGCACATTGTACCCATAAATACATTAATTTATACGTATCTATGCGTTTATGATTTAATAAAAACAAAACAGTGGCCTATTACCAAGGTTTGACTGAAATATCATATTTGAAAATATACATAAAATGCCTGACATTTGGGATTCTAGCTTTATAATGAGTAAATAAAAACTGTCACTTCCTGACAGGCCCAGAAACCTCCAGACTACAAGTAAAATACAGTGTCTGCTTTGGTTTGGCCTTCTGGCCACAAGAGGTTTTTAAATCCAAAAACTACAGGGAAAAAAAACTAGTGGGAAAAACTACAGGGTGTCCCAAATGTCACCCCTAAAACTGCCATATGTATTCTCTGTGTTAGCCACCTTTTTGTAAAGTTTTGTAATGAATATTTTGTAAATAAAGCTACATTTAGCTACAATTTCCCATTTTCCTTAGGTATGGTCACATTGAGGGTGACCTTTGGGACAACCTGTATAATACACTTGTTATTAGGTTGTAACTCGGTATATTTTTTCTGCGTTCTTGTTATCTACCTATAGGCTAGACTAGGTCCCAAATTCCAATAAGTTTCTTCAATCCAACTTTCTTACATAAAACTACTAAAACAAGAACTGTTCAGTTCCCCAAACCCTAGAATAAATTTAAAAAGCCCTAGATGAATTTTAAGAAACTAAGTCTCATGCCTGGTATGTGGGTCAGGCAGACAATTAACCAAACTGCCTGGTGCCATAACCAGAGACATTCAAACTGCAAACAAGGACAAAATGTTGACATTTTCCATACTGTAAAGAGCTTTTATCGAGACATTGGAACAAGCATCCATATTATGAAACTCCCCCGCCTTAAGGCCTGCCTTTTTCACTTATAAAATAACACTATAATTAAAATTTCACAATCAGTAACTGCTACAGGTAACTCGGCAAAACACTAAGAAATCCTTTTAATCCATCGGCAAAACACTAAGAAATCCTTTTAGTCCATTTAGCAGGTAATGTCCGTAACATAACTTTTTGTTCAAATTGTACTCTTGGTCCCTTTTGTAAAGTTGGCATTCTCTGCCTTAATTTATTCATAAACTATAACTCAATGGTTACAATAGGTCTTCCCTGGTTCCCCTAGGATCTTTTAATTAGATTAGCTTATTGGCCTTAGGCTTGGGCTCTTAGTTCAAAACCATTGTATAAACTAAACATATTGTTTTTAACTTTTTTTGCTTTATGATTTTTAAGCTTTGTTCTTTTATTGCCTGTCTAATCTTTGTAAAGCTAGCCGTCCCAACAGAATGTTAGCCCAACACCGAGATGATTGTCAATACCTATGGATTAATCAGATGGAACTCAATGCTGAACTCCAGATAAAACCACCCTGAGAAAAATATTCCTTCCATCCTATTTGTTACTGAAATTTGGACTGAATCTCTGACATAGATCTCCATACCTTCACCCGCCTGGGAACAGAGCCAAAGGGGATAGGTCCATCCAAGCGCTAAAGGACAATTAAGACTAACCTCAAAATGATTGATCAGTGATGCTTTCAGGGAAGGATCTTAATTAAAAGGGGGGAACGAGAAAGTTGATTATACATTGGGTCATTCTTGTCATGCCCAACTAAGGGACAGAGGGATAAAGCACTTGGGGCACATACCACCTGCTACGAGAATTAAATTGTCCACAAGCCTAACTGCTGAAGCTAATGTAATCTGAGACCAGTTTTGTCTAATAGTTACTGAAACAACCTGATGTAACCCTAAGACCCACTGCTGTCACTCATCAATCAGAGCTTGCCAGCTTCCCGAAACTTGACTAGTGCCAATGAACTTTCTTTCAAAACAATATGTAACGTTTCTTCTTTTTATAAAACCTCCAACCTTCTCTTTCTTCGTTGGACATATGAAGACCACCTGATCTGTGTGTATGCCCTGAACTGCAATTCTTGCTTCCCAAATAGAACATTAAGTTTAGAGAATCACCTGAATCCTGAATGAAGCTGGACCTTGGTTTTAGCGTTATTTTATTAGTGATTATTAATGAACAGTAGTGACTTAAAAACTATTACAAATAGCCAAAACCATCAGAATCAATAACTTATTTTAATAACTGTGAGATTCTATTAATCATAACCTAATGGTAAGATACAAACTCCTCTTAAATTATGTATATATTTAAAAAATTAAACAAAAAATTTAATGAGAATTACATTTGTAAAAAATAAACTTTTATAATCTCATCACCATATTACAGTTATTATCATTACTCTATATATATTCTTTTTTTTATCATCATCCTTAACACAAGCCTGTCTCAGACTTATGTCATTAATATTTGTTCAATAAGTATTGGTATTTGAAAATTCAATTATTTTTGCACTTCTCAAGACTCTTGGACCCTCACAACAGCTACCAATTATTAATATTTAAATTTGTTTCATAGTTCTTTTATTTGGATTATAAAACTCATATATTATGTGGTCTCTCGTTAATGTTTCTGTCTAATCCTTCGTATAGCTAAAATACTAATTAATATGAGTAAAATGAATTTTTAGCATTGGAATTGACTTTAAAGTTTGGTTTAAAACAACACAAATGTAGAAAGATTTGAGGAGGGGGAAAAGCAGTAGTTACCTGAACCTTCCAATTCTTCTTAAATGTGAAAACATTTCACCCCCTGGGACATATTCCATAACCATGTATAAATTAGAATTATCCTATGAACAAATAAGAAAATAAATTAAAATTATGAACCTGGGTAAAAAATATTTTAAGATTACACCATGTTCGATTAGAAAATGATAAATGTAAAATCCATCTGACACCGAGAATGAAAAGAAAATGCTCTAGCTTTTCCACACTGGGGCATTCATCTTTCTTTTCCCCTCATATGCTTGCCATAAATTAATCTGGGACTTTTGCTGCTCCTGCTGTCGCAGGGAACACTTAACTTTGAACAATTCAACACTAAGGCAACGAGACGATGCTCTGGCATAAGCAAAGGATTAACAAAAGTGAGGAGACAGTTTGTAAAAGTGCATAAGAATTTTACATTTTATGTACAAGACAGTCATGATTTTAACATCTTAAATATATGGATCCTCATTTGACTTAAAGGATAAAGGTTGGAAAAGAGATTAAAATGTTTTATATGATTTAACTTGCAATAAGCCAGGTATCATCCCAAAGAGATGAAAAGCTGCCAATCTAAAGAATATGTCTCGTGCAACTTTACTGGACACTTGAATAGTGGAGCAAAGACGTTCTGCCTTGGGCAAGTGAAAAGACTAGGGCACAAGTTACTAAGTAAAAGAAGATGGTGAGATTATGGCAGAGAGGGTTCAGAAAAAGTGAGTGTGTTGGGTATAAGAACGGTGTAAAAAGATATCCCTATGCTTTTCTATAAATTGAACATTTGATTTTGTTAACACCATCTCATGAAGACTCACACATAACACTTTGAACAATTTCCCCAAGGACAACCAAAATCCTTTAAAGTGTTACCTAAGTTTATAAGCATAATAGAATTTAATTACATGAGAACTAAAGATATTTCTTTTTTTTGTTTTTTCCTATTCTGTAGGCTTGTCATCTGGTTTAGAATCCTATTCACAGTATCACATTTTAAAAAATACACCAGCTGGAAAATACCTTATGTAAATATCATTGACGTTTACCTTAAAAGAATACTCTAGTCGAACAAGAAAAGGAAAATTCACTGCCTGTAATATTCTTTTCTCATTCAAAGTATGCTCTATTTGCTTCAGCTTAACAACCTGTAATTGAGACATAAATATATTTAATGTATTTAAGCAAAAAGTTATTATCACTTTGAAAGAAAAAAATATTTTTCCCATGTATTACTGAACTTGGATAAGCAAAATTGCTAGACTTGGATAAGGAAGATAATAATTGGCAATTCTGATTCAAATAAAAGGCCTAATTGAGGATTTAAAACTTGGTCATAAGAAGGTCAACTTTACGGTTTCAGTTGAGAATTGAAAGCTAAGTGGGAACAAGAAACAGACTCATAAAAATTGCTTAAAAAATTGATATGTGAAAATACATAGGTTTTAATGACTTATGATCTACTAAACAAGCTGGTCTAAATCACTGCAACAAGTAGGTATTGATTTCAAATACTTAAGAAGTTGAGCAATGAAATTAAGAATTAAGGAAATATCAATAGTTGAAAAATAGGGGTAAAAATAAACAATCTGTTCATTTTATAATACCTGAATAGATACAGGTACAAATTGTCAAACTCCATTTACACCGTCATAGAAGAGGATACAAAAATGTTGGAAAAATACTACTATGTCTTCATAACAAATAGATCGTTTAAATGTAATCAGGTTTCCTCTGGATTGTCTACTCAACAGAAGGAGAAAGTGCTTTATCTTAACTTCATGAACTGTGACTCCACATAGGATTCTATTTTGAATTTAAAAATAGGCCTACATAATTAACAGTCCTATACTCATGGAAATCATTGGAAGGTGGTATTCTTTCTTGCTACAGGTTTATTATCAATGCAGGGAGAGTCACAGATATCACACAGTTAAATATAAGGAATAAAAGAAATTAGAAATACCAGCCAGTTGTTGCCACACAAAATTAGAAGTATACCCATAATACTGAGGAAGGAATAACGGACCAGGAGTCCGAAGATCCCCGTGTTCTACTCCATGCCTCCTATTCAGCCAGCTTTGTGACTTTGTAGATGTTATTGCAACAATTTCCAACCTCAGGTTTTTTCAGTCTCCAACATAAAGTGGGTGGGTCACTGCTGCCCACAGTGTAACTAGTTACAGAACCAACAGTCCATAATTATCACAATAAATTACAGCCCTCCCTTAAGAGTTCCTGGGGGATTAGTTCCAGGCTTTCTGCAGAAACCAAATGCCTGGACGCCCAAGTCCCTGGATATAAAGTAACACAGGTTTTGCATATAACCTGTGCATATCCTCTGTATACTTTAAATCGCCTCCAGGTTATGTATCATATTTGATATAATGTAAATACTATGGAAATAGTTGTTATGCTGCATTGCTTAGGAAACAATGACAAGAAAAAATAGTAGGTGCGTGTTTAGTACAGAGGCAGTTTTTTTCCAGGTATTTTTCCATCCATGGTTGGTTGACTTCATGGCCTTGGAGCCCAAGGATGTGGGAGGCCAACTATGTATTCATTATCTATCATATAGACACAATACCTAGGAATACAGATGAAAGCATTTCAAATTGTAGGTAAAACCAGCTCATTGTACCCCATGATTGCATTAATGTACACAGCTATGATTTAATAAAAAATAAAATAAAATAAGAGTATATTATGAATGTCTTACCACCAAAATAAGTGAGTTGATGATTATGTGAATTAGTTTGATTTAGCATTTCACACTGTATCTCAAATCATCATATTGTAACGCATAAATGTATACAGTTATGATTTAATAAAAATTAAGTAAAAAGTACAAATAGAATACAAATGAATGCAAAAATAAAATCGTTTGAACGTATGAACGGTAAATCACGACATTACGCCTGTTTAATAGTCTAGCTGATAAAACTGGAGTTACCCGCGTGGGGACACAGCAATAAGCACAAACCTTCTGCTTATCTAAAATCTTCATGGCATAATACTGCTCAGTGGCTTTATGTTTCACCAACATGACTCTCCCAAATGAACCTGTTCCAAGGGTTTTTTTCCTTTCGAAATCCTCGAGCCCGGCATTATTCTACATATGCATAAAACAAAAAAAAAAGTAACTTTAAAGTTAGAAACACTCATACGAAGACTATGATCACCGTAATTGCTTTAATAACATATAACCAGAATGGATAATTCAATATATAACTATCCATTTTAAAACAATACAGAAAGATAATTGAGACTCCGGGATACTGGTGCTATTTTCCCCTTTGAATAAGAAAGGAGCTAAGGTCTGAGAAGATACCGCAATACAGAACGTTATAGTAACAGGAGAAAATAAGAGTCTCAGCTGCACTATTACAGGTCACATTCCGACAGGCATCTCCAGTACTGGGTTTCTAATGAATTAGTTCTATATTTAGTAGTTACAGACTGACCAGAAGTATGCTGATAAAGGCTTGTGTAAGCCACTGTCTCAGTGCACTTGGAAAGAGCTGTGATGAACAGTTGGGCTGCAGGATCAGAGCCTTTCCCTGAGTTACCTCGGAGGAAAGCCCTGTCTTACTTCCTTTCTGTCTGTACACAGCTTATGTAATAGAACTTGGTAATGGCATGAGAGATCCTACGGGCTTTTTCTCACTGATGTTATAATAACCCAGCATTACCTAAAACAGTAACAACAAGGAAAGAGGAGTTCCTCATTCCACAAAGAACCAAAAGGCAGAGGCCCAGAACAATAATCAGATTCTTTTTTTTTTTTCCCCTTGAATGGATGTTTTGTTACAAGGAAACATCTTTGTTTGGCTGTGAGTACAGCACAGAAGCAAAGAATTAGAGGCATAAATCTATTGAATTTGTTGCTGCCGCAACAAATGAAAATTACTTGGAACAAATTATGTGCTAGATAGCAACAAGTAGTAATTGTTGAGCTATTTATTTAATAGAGTTTCATTACGAAGATCTCCATATTAGAAAAACATTCGAAGGTCCAGTCTGTAGAGTGTTTAGCTTGAGAAAAACGTGATGCAGTACGATTCTTGTATAAGAGGAATCTGGATAGCTACTGGAGTTCACTGTGGCTGGATTTGATTTCCATTGCAAATCAAACCTTGTCTTCTGAGACACATTGTAGCAGTTTGTTGGATCATTAGAGAGAGAGCAAGCAATCGAAGGTTTATGTATAAAACTTGTTTTCATCCTATTTTAATTTCATACTTCCAATACTTTTAAATCACCAGGAGATTCTTTATCGGTGCAAAAACCTCTTATAATTCTAACTGAATTAATTAACTTTATGGATTAATATTTAATTTTTCATTTTCTCAACATAGATATGTTAGGGAGATAGTTAGGATTCCAGCTTTCCTAAGGAAAAAGGACACAATGGGTGCCCTGCCTTAAGCTCCTGTGGCAATTGCCCCACTTGGAAGAGGACAGTGGGCTACATCTTAGTCCTGCCCCACCTTAATCCCCTTTGGGGAAACTAACAGTCACAGCTGGGGAAAGGAGGAGTGCCCTGGGGCCAGGAGGAGTGCCCTGGGGCCTGACAACCCAGAAACAACAGGATCTGGACAGTGATTTAGAGCTAATTTTCATGCTCTTGACTGTCCATCAAAAGTGATTCCACGGAGGGCGGCACCTGTGGCTCAAGGAGTAGGGTGCCAGTCCCATATGCTAGAGTTGGCGAGTTCAAACCCGGCCTCAGCCAAAAACTGCAAAAAAAAAAATTAATGCTGGAACTATGTGGAATGACCCCGCCCAGACGGTATAAAACAACCCCAGACCATTACCAAAACCTCTTCTTTCATAGGGACAAAGGGGGCCACTTGCTGTCTGTGATGAATGTATTTTACCCGGCAAACCTTTATCTCGCCCTTGCGCTGTAAGCCTATCTTTCTCTCCCTCAATAAACTTTGTTTCACGCTTGCTTTGGGGGGTGTGGTCATTCTTGAGCCGTGAAAATACCAAGAACGGAGAATGCAGACAACTGCCTGAACCCCCGCAGATAGACTGAATATATTTAATGTATGTAATGAATAGCTTATAAATAAACATGAAGGGAAAAAACAAAGAAGAAAATCATGTTTAACATAGTTGCAAATAATAGACACAAGAGTTATTAATAGATAACAGAACACCTCTTTATGCTGGTCATTGCTTTTCTTTGTATTATCAAAAATATGCCCTCTTCCTCGTCTCCTGTAATGTTTCATGTTACACAATGTGTAATGTTTTGTAATCATGACATCTAACCTTTGTGACTATGTTTAAATCACAGGTCATGCTGCAGGGGTGTCTGACTCTCTGTGCCACTTTGAAAGAAGAAGAGTTGTTTTGGGCCATACATTAAATACACAAATACCAGTGAAAGCTGATGAGCAAAAAAAAAAAAAAAAAAAAAGTCCTTGCATAATTTTTGGGAAACCTGCCACCACAGATAAACACAAAAATCCTGACATACTCTGCATGTGGCCTGCAGGCTGCAGGTTGAGCACCCCTGTCTGGCATCTTTAGAAAACATTCATTAGAATTCTTCGGTGGAAAAAAATACTTGAAATAAAAACTTCTTTTTGCATAAAGAAAAGACTTTTAATATTTAATTGACTATTGAAGTTCATTCATTATTTGTAATTCCAAAATAGATATTTTGGGGACGTATAGATGGCTCTTTTTATATATAGTTTTTGGATCTTACAATCTGACATCCTTACATTATATATAACGTACACCATCAAAATGTTGATAGAAGTGTCCTATGTACTTGGTATGTTGCCAATAGCCAAATATTTGTGATTAAGAATTTGAAACTACAACAGGACTCTCATTGTTGCAATTAATGAAAATAAGTATATTATCAAAGGCATAATTCAAAATTAACATATTAAAAATAACAATATTTTATAGCAATGTATAGTTAGTATTCAAAATTTGTAGTTATATATCATATTAGAAATTAGCTTCTTCTCTAATTTAGGTCTACAAAAATTATTAATGAAGGAATCAAAATTTAACATTGTAGCAAAATCCCCATTTTAAGTGTATGTTTACTAATGCTACATGAAAATTAAATTTCTTAGGCAAGAATCATGATTTTACTTGACATGGAATATTTAAATTGAAGAAAATCTACGTATTCCTTACCGGAGGAGGATTTTCCCATTTTTTCAAGAAGTCTTCTTTTGCTTTGGCTAGAAATTCTTTCACTGAAAATATATATAAAAACACATTTGTAAGAATATTTACATTACCTACGTGAATATGTATATCACATATACGTTTTCATAGTACATATAAATATTATCTCTTAAAAAACACAGACTTATGTTAACTATCGTGATGGAAGGTGCATTTACCACTGTGTTAAACTAGAGAGCCATTTAGTGCCTGTTACCAAGAAGCAGATACTTGCTGAGATTTGTAAGGATCTCTAATAGTGTGCTGCATGGAAACCGCTTCGATGATTTCAAATCTATTAACAAAAATACTGTTTCTGAGAACAGTCTTTCTAATGTGTCAGAAAGGTAAGGTAAGGCAGTTAGAGATCAATCCAAGACAAAATAGTGACTGCAAAAAACCAGAAGGGACACTAACAGAGCCTTTAAACGTAAGAGATGAAAACCTCTAGAGAACGTGAACCTGAGTTGTGGAATTTCAGAAATAATTGGTTTGGATGAAGAGCTGTTTCCTGCCATAAGAATTTATGTTATGTGAGTGTTAGATTTGCGTTCTCTGTACTAAAGGCTGAGAGAACAGGAAAAACCACTGACTAACACATACAGGATACCCACAAAGACTTAAAAAAATAAAAAATAATAACACAGAACAAAACAGCACCAACCAAAATCCAAGCAGCTTAGAAGTCTCATTCTAAATTTGGGGCAAAAACCGAAATATCGGAATGCCTCATTTAAAATGCACACTAAAGTAAGACAATTCAAAAACCAGATGTTCATACCTTAGTAATAGCCACACTGTTTTTTGGAGCAGTGGTTTGAAGTTACAAATTTGTAAATTAAACGAGAACCATTTCAAAGTTTTCCCCCTTTCATTGTCTTTTTACAAAATGATTAAGAACGGTTTCTGTTTACAAAACAACTCCAGGCATTTAAAGACCAATAATAGGGAGAAAATTCCAAAGAGATAAAAATGACATTAACAAATGTATCCTGGTTCTTATTGTTAGGTATGAAAGTAAAAGCTGACCACACAAGATGTATTTATTTAAGTGTTGTTTTTTCTTTTTTTGTTCAGAAAGTTCCCAATATTTCTCTATTTGAATCTACAAAGAAGAAAATAACAATGAATAGAATTTGAATAGCGTTGAAATAGTAAACAGCTGGAGTAGACAAGGTGAACTTGAAGTGGCACATCGGTGATTATTCTAGAAACACTGAGGGTGATGATGATAAGGGTGAGGAGGATGAAGAAAAGACAGAATTAAAGGGGGATGTGAAGAGCTCACAAATTCTTTAGGTCCTTTAATGATACTGCAGGATGCAAGTAAGGCATTTTAAGATACACATTATTATTTCCTGCGTTAGCTCAACATAGTCCCCTTGGCAAAAACACTGCTACCAACCAGAAAGGCTGCTGGCATTTTAAATATTTTAATATTTCAAAATGACGATGACAGGCCTTAAGTGCAGACGTTACTTATTGGGTAACACTAGACTATAAACTTCCGAAGACATTATTTTACTATTTTCTATAAGCTGTATTTTCATATAAAATATTGTTAATGCCTATTTTCAACAATTTGAGAAAAATAGGTAAATCTTATGCACCAAAACCATGAATCAAATAATTTAACCTAATTGTCCAAATATGATCTAATTCTTCTCTGGGGATGGATTAAGGATGGCAAAGTCTTTCATTTTCTTGGAGTTTAACATGGTACAAGTCATCTTACTTTTAAAAGTTAATATACTAGTTACAGCTGATGAAGAAGGGTTTTACAGGTATGATTTTTTTTTTTTTGGGCATGGAGCAAACATTTCTGTATATGGCATTGACTTGGAAATAATGCCTGTAAAATAAATTAAAAGCATAATTTATTGCAAAATGCAGCTGTGGCTTTTAGGAAACAACTGTGACTCCCAAAATATACCTCTCATTTCTTTTGAAAAATATTTTTAGTTGCCTTTTATTTATAGAACTTCCACATCAAGTTGCAGTACAAACTCTCCAGATGCCTATATGAGTATGAATAATTTAGAAATAAGAAAGAGAATCAGGGAAAGAAAAAAAATTCCTAACTTCCTGTTTCAGCTTCTCCTGTCACTCTCTGTTAAGTGGATCTAGAGTTTAAAAAAATATAACTGATCAAAGAAAGGCCTCACAGTCTTTGCCAAACATAGTAAGTTGAGAAAAATTCCTTTTCCCTGCCTGATGATGATCTAAAAGAAAAATTTCAGGTGTTACTTAATTTTATTCACTAATAGAATTTTCAGGAATTAGTCTCTGTACTCATCAATATTCTAAGTTCACTGTCAATTAACACTGTAAATTTAAATAACTAGAGAAAAGCATTTAGAAGTAGGATTGTGCTTAGTGTTAAATAACATTTTACATAAAGGTTTTATGTCAAACTGATCAGAAATGGGTATTAGCCAAAGATACTCCATTTTGTAAATTACACAACATACAAAAGGATTTGCTTTTAAGTGAGGATGAGAATTAATTATAATGTTATTATATACTTTCATGAAGAAAACTTTGTTTCTGAAATAACTTTTTGTCATATAAAAGATACATATACATGAAATCTCTAATTTATATATGCGTTATTTAGATACAAAGATGCACACAGTTAGCTCTTTGTAAAAATAGGTTAACCAAAATATACATAAATAAAATAAAATAACTAAAAATAAAGCATCTTATAATATGTTGGATTATGAGTAACTCTAAAGCAATAAGTAATTGAGACCACATATATTTGCTTTGGGTTTTATTTTTAGAAAGTGGTAGATTTAACTTCTAAATGCTTCTCTCTGGTAATTTAAAAATTTCTATCCACTGACATAGGTGTTGGCAGATAATTAATAAAATCAGAGCGGGGAGAAGCAGCCAGATTCAAACATTGCACCATATTCAATCCAGAGTTCCCTATAAAGCATATACTTTGGAATTCTCAATTTTGTAGTTTACTTGTATTCTAATACATAAGCCGTATATATATATACATATATATATATAATTTTGAAACCATGGTGATGGTTTTAGAACTTGGCACATCTCAGTTAGAATATTAGCTCTAATATTTCTCTGCTGTGTGATCATAGATAAAATGCCTATCTTCAAAGTCTCAAACAGTGATTCGTAACTCTTCATGAGAAAAAAATCTATTTTACTCTATATTGGTTGATAATGAAGCCAACTAGATACTACAGAAATAAGAAAGGCACACCAAACATTAACTTAATTCATCCCCAGAAGTATAAACTTTCAATTACATTTAATTCTATCTTCAATTTGTTTCATTTAGAGTGTATCATATATTGCATTGTAAAGGAAATGAGCATTCCAAAGGGATCTGTAGGTTCACCCAAAGTTTACCTGCAGGAACAGTTAACCCACATTCAGGAGATGATAGAAAAAAAACAACAGATAATCTTGAAATATTTCCAAAAATTCATAAAACACAACTTAATTCTTCTCCTCCCAAATATTTTTGAATGCTTTTACATATAGGACATAGTTTAAAAATCAGATTTCAGAGTGCATTTTAAACAGTAAAATTGACTAAAAATTCAAGCCTGACACAACTTTATCTCATATAATTCAGATAAGTCTAAGTAGTATGATCAGAGTGTTTCACGAATAACATTTAGCAAACTTATGTATTAGCTGTACTGGGGTTCTAGGTTAGATAAACTGGATCATTGCTTATCATACAGAGAACATGCTGTTGGTTATAGTATGCCATTACCTAATTCTTAAATGAGAATCATATTTGTAATAAGAGTTTACGACTTTACTTTAAGATTTATAAATGGATTACAACTGTTCCAAATGTGGAGTTCTCTAGCTTTTGTAATGAGATCAATCTTGTCTTCTCATTCTATACAACTCTACCTTTTATTCAATTTATATTAGAAAAATAGAAAGGAAACAAGCAGATAATAGAACAAAATAGAATAAAAACTTCCTTGGTAAGTATCCAGTTAAAATATTAGCTGTTCCATTTAAAATTTACAACCGTATATATTTTCTCAAAAGCCACTTATGAATCTGGGTAATCTAAGTGGTGTATGTTAATCTATCTTCTGCACATCTTCTACTGTTCCCTGCTGCCATATTTAAATTGTGTATATATTTTACACAGGAAATTGTAATATAAATCATCTCTATAGATGTGACCCAGCATAAAATGAAACAAACCATTTCTTTCATCAATAAAAATATTTATTAACTCAACATGCTTAATACAATATAACTTTTGTAAGGCAAATAAACACTTACAAACACTTAAATAAAAAGTTTTAAAGGAATATTTGTTGTATTAAAAAGTAATTGCCTACCAGATATTTCTGAAGAGGAGCAAGCTTGTGTCCAAAAAAAAAAATTAATGAAACAATTATTAAATTACACTTATAAAAATAACATATTAGTATAAAGTTACCTATATACATTTCCCAGAATATTATATACAGAAAAAAATATTAATGTAGAAACTTGATTACACATAATTGACTGCATATATTCAAATAGGACATCTTAAACTTAAATAGTAAAGAAATAAAAATCAGTAACTACTGGTTAGTGTCAAAATCAATACCATTCTAATTTTTCTTAAAAAACAACTAACAAAAACTTGAACTCCTGTGAATATAGGGCTAATAATTTGAAGAAGGAAATATAGAAACAAGTACTGTAATTATTGCAATACCTTCTCTGGACTTCTGATACTCAGTTAAACTTTATTGCAGGGAAGACATAATGAATTATAACACTTCGGTTTATTCCCTTCTGAGAGACTGTTGTCTTTTAGGTATTTCACTTCCTTGTTTCTTAGCTTAAGAATTTTTTCAACAACATTTTTCGAGCACCATTGAGTGGTGTCGGATTCTGAGAATACTATGAAGAATAAACATATCTCCATTGTCAAGCAAATGAGAAGCTAAATGGGAGAAAGATGAATCATTATCGTGGAATATGATAAGGATTACAATGAAGGAAAATATAAGGTGCAATGACAGCGTGTAAGAGAAAATTCTTGGATAGTAAGATAAAGCATAATAGCGGACACAGCATTTGTGCTGAATCTTGAAGAATACAGAATTCTTCTGGCAGATAAAATTGGGGAAGAAGACATTCCAGGTTGAGATGACCTTGGCTAAAAGGCATGGAGGAAGAGCATGGTTTATCCAGAAATGGAAGCTGACTTGTAACAGCTGCAGCATAGGGTCTGAGGGTGCAACAGCCGTGGGAGAAGGGTGCACTGACAAGCACGTGCCCGATCATGGAGGGGCTCGTTTGCCATAGTGATGCTTGTCAATGAGTGGGAAGAAAGGGGAACAGGTGAATTAGTTCACAGTTGCTGAACTGTATTTCTTCAGGGAAATAGAAGGTGGGATGGCTTGTTAAGAGTAATGAGGGATGGCTCGGCACCTGTGGCTCAGTCGGCTAAGGCGCCAGCCACCTACACCTAAGGTGGTGGGTTCGAATCTCCAGCCCGGCCCGCCAAACAACAATGATGGCTGCAACCAAAAAATGGCCGGGCGTTGTGGCCGGCGCCTGTGGTCCCAGCTACTTGGGAGGCGGAGGCAGGAGACTCACTTGAGCCCAGGAGTTGGAGGTTGCTATGAGCTGTGATGCCAT
>CAUYQV010103703.1:0-16897 GCA_963574575.1 Galagoides demidoff | reverse complement strand
CTATATGTTCCTTTTGGAAGTTTGGAGAACACTTAGGGATTTAAATGTAGACCTGCCATTTGATCCTGCAATTCCTCTACTGGGTGTATATCCAAAGGACCAAAAATCATTTGGCAATAAAGATATTTGCACCAGATTGTTCATTGCAACTCAATTCATAATTGCCAAGTCATGGAAGAAGCCCAAGTGCCCATTGATCCATGAATAGATTAATAAATTGTGGTATATGTATACCATGGAATACTATGCAGAATTAAAAAAAATGAAGACTTTACCTCTTTCATGTTTACATGGATGGAGCTGGGAAATATTCTTCTTAGTAAAGTATCTCAAGAATGAAAAAAAAATATCCAAAGTACTCAGTACTACTTGCGAAACCAATTTATAATCACTCACACTTGCATATGAAAAATGAAATACAACTATAGCCTAGGATGAAGGAGGGAAGGGGAGGGAGAGGGGAAGGTAGGGGAGGTGGGTGGACAGAGGGAGGGTTAGTAGGGGGACCACACCTACGGAGCATATGGCAAGTAAAAGTTGGATCTATCAGGTGTAGAACACAAATGTCTTAACTCTGTAATTGGGTAAATGAGGTGAAGTCTATGTTGATTAGTAGGATGTAAGCACTCCAATTTGTACAAATAATCAACACATTGAATCCCATAATGGCATAAATGTATTTACAATCTATGTACAAATGATTTAATAAAAAAAATTAGAGTTGGGAAGATATTATTTGTTATTTGAAATTTATCAGAAAAGTTCTGTATCTACAGATGAAATACTCCTCTCACCTCCCAATAATATCAAGAATTTTGTTTATTCTTTAATTCAGCATTTTTGGAAGACTGACCTTACTACTTTCACTATAGTTTATATTACTATTTCTTAAATTAGTGCAGATTAATTTGATTACATGATCCCAGTTTTCTACTGTTTACCCCCCATGCCTGCCTCCTTCATGATCCCAGTTTTCTACTGTTTACCCCCCATGCCTGCCTCTTTCATGATCCCAGTTTTCTACTGCTTACCCCCCACACCTGCCTCCTTCATGATCCCAGTTTTCTACTGTTCACCCTCCACACCTGCCTCCTTCATGATCCCGGTTTTCTACTGCTTACCCCCCACGCCTACCTCCTTCATGATCCCAGTTTTCTACTGTTTACCCACCACGCCTGCCCCCTTCATGATTCCAGTTTTCTACTGTTTGCCCCCCTACACCTACCTCTTTCATGATCCCGGTTTTCTGCTGTTTACCCCCCACACCTGCCTCTTTCATGATCCCAGTTTTCTATTGTTTACCCCCCCATGCCTGCGTCTTTCATGATCCCAGTTTTTCTTCTGTTTGTTCCCCACTCCTGTCTCTTTCATGATCCTAGTTTTCTACTGTTTACCCCCATGCCTGTGTACCTATCCACACTGTTCTACCCTGCCACCTTCACCTTCAACACTTATGTGAAATTCTCTTGTCATTATCCAAAATGTCCTGATTTCTTTTTATTTTATTTGACTTCTGTGTGTAATGAAAAATTTAATCCACCTGACATAGATGTATCAGAGTTTATTCATTTTATTTAAAAGCACATTGAGTATTATCTGTTTTATCTTTTCTTCTTTGATAGGTTAATTTTTGTATGTTTCACATCTTTACCTTTTTTAAAGGTTTTTCTCTCCTCCTTACTTGTCTCTAGTACTGACTAGTTAGTATGTGTTCGTGTTTTCTTTGTCATACCTTTTATTATATCACAACCTAATTTCCTTTCTGGCTGAATATACCACGAACTTCTTTTCTGTCTGAATCCTCAATACTAAACACAGTAATCTTTGAGGAAGTTATCCTACTGCAGAATATTTTACTCCATATGTAAATATTGCTATGAAATGTAAGCTAAAAGGAGTTTAATGACTCTTGGAATTTCCTACGGCATTCATAACGTCTCCGTTTCAAGTCCTAATTTCTGTGCCAAAGACCAAACTGATTTCCTTTTAATATTTTTCAGCAACATTTACTTTGGTGACAACCAACTCTAAGTCATCAGAAGCATTCTTAGAAGGTGTTTGCATGTTGGTTAGAATAATAGGTCACAGAATTTATACTTGGAATTCTGCTTTGGGGGAACCCTATGATCTCAGAGATAGATAGGCTGATTGCTGCTGCCCATGGACCCCTAATGGCAGGGAGTCTATGATTTCTGCATTTGACACACTCAGTGCTTTCATATCCACACAAATGATTGTAATATAAACAAAAATGTGAAATAGAAACTAAAGAGAAACTCATGATCCTGAGGTTTTGAAAAATGTGATGCCAGTGGGACAGCAGCCTCATGACCTGGCCTGAGGTTTTGGCTACTTGCTATTGCCATTCCTCTGGTTACATCAGGTTTGCAAATACTTTCTGTCTTCAGAAGTGGCTATAGCTGTCGCTATTCAGTTTCTTTGGTCTTCTAATATTCAAAATCAATAGTATAGATACTGTCTTTATTGTGAGAACCATAACCAGTTAACACTTAGTAGCCATAGAACTTAATTTTGAGGTTGGCAATTTTTAACTTTATGGTTTACTATGCTAATTATGGTCACATTTTTGCCCTTTTGCAAGCGAAAACACTACACATTCCAAAAGGTACTTGGTATAGCATTTGTAAAACCCTCCATAGTAAGAAAACAGTAAGAATGGTGGGCTTCATTTTTCACAAAAGCAAATAAGTCACGGGGATGTTTTATGGCACACGCACTACAGATCAGTAATGACCAAAGGAGGAAACTGGCAGCCACATAAGCACTTGCAGATTCTTGAACATACCAAACCCAGTGGCAGGCATGGTAATAAATCATGAGAGTTATGAACATTTTTCCCTTAAAATATTCCCAAGTGGAATTTTCCTTAAATACAACCCCCCCCCTCTTTTCTTTGAGGGTAGGAAATAGGTGTGAAGAAGAAAAGTCTTATCTCTGATAATAGTTTTACTTATTTATGCATATTTTTCAAGTTATCCATGTATATTTATATTTATTCATTTAAACAGGTAATATGTGCCTACAGTCAAACAATCACAAGTATAAGATATACAGTCAAAACACGTCTTCATCACATTCCTTCCCTGCCTCTCATTTCTCTCTAGAGTTTCCATTTCTCTCCAGTTACCAATTTCCTGACTGACAGTTAAGACTCATGTTTTTCCATTTATATATACATCTTTCCTTGTTTAAGGAACTTAAATTATTTCTAGTTTCAACTCAGAATTTCCAGCTGCTGAAAGAAGGTTGACATCAGAATATTATCTATTTTCTTTTCTAAGAAAACCGCAGATTCAGAGCTACTATCAGTCCTAATCAGTTATCTCACTTTAAGAGAGAAACACATTTGTTTCAATCAAAGCTGGTGACACACAGGAAGAACACAGAAATATTAAAGCAACAGCCAAAGTTGCAAAGTAAAAATAATGATATTGGCTGAACTCTCACAATACATCTTATTTACATTAGATGCCTCTTTTAAAAGTTATTCTGGAAAGTTTCTTATATCTAGTAGAAGACAATTTAGGAAGTGAATTTTAATGGATAGTTTGAACATACTAAATGTGCTTAATTTCACATTAAAAAGGAACCTTATAAGAGTGTTACAGTATTATTGTCCAGATCCAGTAAAGTAGAAAAAAACTTCATTTTTCACTTCAGAAAGCCTTTTCCTTTCTTGTGAATTTACTTCATTTTCTCATCTAATGTGAATCCACCACCAAAATAGAGTATTTGGAGAAAGTAAGGAAGAGGGAGTTATGTTGATTTTTTTTTTTTACCATCTGCTCATTATAAACATTTAGGATTAAGAATTTACTCTGTGGATTCCTTGCTTGGAAATACAACTGCATTTTGAAAGATACAGATTTAGAAAACTCTGAGGAAAAGAATTTGAGTGACTTGAAAATTTCTTCCATGTGTATGTCTAATCACAAGGAAAATGGCTCTTAATACAATTTTATTTTCTGGGATCAGGATGTTTTTTTGTGATGGTGGCAGTTGGCCTCTTGGGAATCTGAGAAATTGTTCAAAATCTGCCTAACAGGAAGAATGAAGTGAAATCCTAGCACAAGCAGACAGGAAACAGCCATGTTAAGAAAACATTTGGTAAGGGATACCACATAGACTTTGGTCAATGTGCTTCTGGGTCCGAATTCCTATAAATTTTCCCAATCTTGATTCTACTTCTCCTATTATAACACCTATCACCCCTTGTAAAGAATGTTTCTGTTAGTATTTTTAACAGCCATATCATTTCAACTCTGTGGACTATAACAAATTTCTTTTACCATTTTCTTAGTATTGAATATTTATTATATAAAATTATAGTGATAATTTTAAAGTGGCTATGTCCTGCTGAGATTAAAAAAATGATAAGTTAAGATACAACTTAATTCTAGCCCAAAAATATGGGGAGGGGGTGGGGAAGGGGAGGGGAGAAGGGTGGATGGGTGGTGGGAGGGTGATGGGAAAGATCACCTATATATCTGTCTAACAAGGGTACAAGTGAACTTTTCTAGAGCTAGAATATAAATGTGTTGATATAATGATTAACCAAATGACATGAAATTTATGTTAACCAGCTTGATGAAAGTGTTTCAAATTGTATATGAAACAGCACAATGTACCCCATGTTTGCATCAATGTATACACAGATCAATTAATAAAAATAAATAAATAAATAAAAACTACAGCAAATATTTCTATTCATACAGATTTTGCAAAGCTTCTCCTTTTGCAAGAGCTTTAGCCACTCTTCAGTATGAATCTCTTTCTGCAATGAAGTCTGACTTGATTCATCTTGTCTACTGCCTTTCTGAGCACTCACTTGATCTTTAATCAGAAACTCAAATGATTTATAGTAGTTCCCAGATGTCTTAATTTTTTTCCTCCATTATTTCTTTCTTTCCTTGCTTCCTTCCTCTCCTCCTCCTTCTCCTCCTCCTTCTCTCTCTCTCTCTCTCTCACTCTCTCCTTTCTCTCCTCTTCTCTGCCTCTCTATTTTTCTCTCTTCTTCTTCTCTGCCTCTCTCATTCTGTCACCTTGGGTGGAGTGCTGTGGCATCATCATAGCTCACAGCAACCTCAAATTCTTGGGATGAATCCATCCTACTGCTTCAACCTCCTGAGTAGCTGGGACTACAGGCACCTGCCATAACACTTGACTATTTTTGTTGTTGTTGTTTGTTTGTTTTTTGAGACGGTCTCACTATGTTGCCCTCGGTAGAGTGCTATGGCATTACAGCTCACAGAAACCTCAAACTCTTGGGTTTAATTGATCGTCTTTCCTCAGCCTCCCAAGTAGGTGGGACTACAGGTGCCCACCACAACACCCGGCTATTTTTAGAGATGAGGTCTAGCTCTGGCTCAGGCTGGTCTCAAACTTGTAAGTTCAGGCAATTCACCCACCTCAGCCTCCCGGAGTGCTAGGATTACAGGTATGAGCCACCATGCCTGACCTAAAATCCAGGTCTTGAAAGTTGCTCATTAGCTGAATATATCCACATCTCAAAAGCAATGATCTGTGCTTCATAATAGGGTATGGATGGATTTTTTGGAAGATTTGTTCAATTTGGAAAATTCCTATCAGAACTCACAACATCAGATTCACTTTTGTTTCTTTCTTTCTTTCTTTTTCTTTCTTTCTTTTTTTGAGACAGAGTCTCACTTTGTTGCCCTCTGTAGAATGTCGTGGCATCACAGCTCACAGTAACCTTCACCTCTTAGGCTTAGCTGATTCTCTTGCCTCAGCCTCCTGAGTAGCTGGGACTACAGGTGCCTGCCACAACAGGAGGCTATTTTTTTGTTGCAGTTTGGTCTGGGCCGGGTTCAAACCCACCATTGAGCACAAGCACCACCTCCAGATTCACTTTAATATTAATGCTCTGGCCCCAAACAAAGAAACAATTAGGAAAGTGTCATCTGTACTCTGATCAGGCATCATCGCAAGGTTCCCAATTTTGCACCACAACAGAAACACTGTACTTGGTCATCAATACTTGTGTAGTGGAGTCTAGCACTAGCTAACTCTTGGGGTTAAATGGGAAATAGTTTGGCCGATTCTGAACTGATTTTAATCTAGCTTCTACACTAAACATGTCATGGTTCCTTGGGTAAATAGTGTCTCATGTATCTACAACCTGTCCAGTTCTCAGAAGATAGTCTGCATGAGTCTCAGATGGCCTGCCTAAACCAAAATGATTTCTGTTTCCCAGTTAGTTTTCAAATTTGTACTGACCATTCTGGACAACAGGATTTGTAGGTTGCATGGCACTATTTTCAAAATAAAAGCTGTTGATAAATTTGCAATTTGGGGATACTTTTCTATGTCTTCCATCCAACTGCTGAGTCTCCCTATTGCCATCTATCTACTACTACATAACAGTTAAAGCACTACATGGTGTCTGTTTCACCAGCATAAAGAAACCTGCTCATGCCAGTGTTGATGCCAAAACAGGTCTACTACTTGGAAACTTAGCAAAAGTTTTTAATCTACTAAACTCTTCTGCAAATGATTCATTCTTATTGATGTCTGTAGGTATACAACCTTTAGATACTTCAAAACTGTTAAAAGTCATCTCTTAAAAATAGGACTTGTTCACCTTTTTCACATCTGGATAGCTGGCCCCAGCTGCCAGTGGTGATTAATTCCAAGAGGAGGGTTCTGAAAGAGGGGTGTCCCAAACCCCAATCTGGAAAAGCCAAATTTATAGATGGGCTTCTACCAAGATGAAGGAAACTGAAGTACCCGTGTCTCCCTCACTTACTTCCACCAGCTGACCTATAACCTGGAGAAACCCCAGTTCTATTTTTTCTATTTTTTTTTATTTTTTAAAAACTTTATTTTAACACCTAATACAATTCCAATTTTAAGGATTACTTGCACAAAAAAATAAACACATTTGGTATAAAAATGTATCACTTTAACACCCTTTCCCTTTGGGCCCCCCACCCCCACCCCCATGAACTGCACTCTATCTGGATGTAGAAACATAGAAAGACTAATGGCACAAATTAGTTTTTACCTACACGAGTTTCTGTTGAAACCCCAATTCTAGAAACCCAAAGTATGGCCATGTGAGGGACTCCAAAGAAACACTGGCATGGTCCATCAGTTTCTGGCCTCAGCCCAGGAATTTGACTTTGCTATGAACTAGACTGAAGCCGTGGAACTCCAGTCTGGGTGGCAGGCCAGGCACAGTGGCTCATGTCCGTAACCCTAGCATTCAGGGAAGCTGAGGCAAGTGAATTTCTTAAGCTCAGAAGTTTGAGACTAATCTGAGCAAGAGTGAGACCCTGTCTCTGCTAAAAATAGAAAAAAAATAGCCAGTCATGGTGGCACATGCCTGTGGTCCCAGCTGCTCAGGAGGCTGAGGAAAGGGGATTTCTTGAGCCCAGGAGACTGTGTTTGCTGTGAGGCTGTGAACTATGACGATGCCACAGCACTCTACCCAGGGCAAGAGAGTGAGACTCTCTCTCACACACACACAAACAAAAAAAAGTTATAAATCAGGAAAATTATCAAGGTAAATGAAGCAAATTTGTAAATGGATTGATAGAGAAATTATATAATAAAGAGAACAGAACCAAACAGTAGTTTAAGGATTTTATTCAGTACTATCGTAATAGGAGAAAAAGAATTCAGTGTATAACTGAGTTCAATTCCAAATATAAGGACAAGTGTAGAGTTTTTTTTCTTTTGGGGGGTAGGAGGACAGAGTCTCATTATGTCACCCTCAGTAGAGTGCTGTGGCATCACAGCTCATAGCAACCTCAAACTCTTGGGCTTAAGTGATTCTCTTGCCTCAGCCTCCCAAGTAGCTGGGACTACAATATCCTGCCACAATGCCTGGCTATTTTTTGGTTGTAGTTGTCATTGTTGTTTGGCAGGGCCAGGCTGGATTCAAACCTGCCAGCTGTGGTGTATGTGGCCGGTGCCCTAGCCGCTGAGCCACAGGTGCTGAACCAAGTGGAGAGTTTTTAGCTAAGGAACAAAGTGAGGGAGGTCAGTAAATAGAATAGTAATAGAAAATTACTAAGAGTAGAGTCAAAGATAGAGGGATTCTTGCTAAACTATTTCAACAAAGTCAGGCCAAGATGATCAGCTATTAAGAATAGAGAATGAGGAATGGATTCACCAAGAATGATCAGATATCAAGCAAGGGATTCATTTAGCAAGGCTCTGTACTATAATTGGCTTTGGCAGGAAAAGGATAGGGTCCAAGGAGGGGACCTAGTTGAAAAGAGGGTTCAGAAAAACTTGTCTAAGTCAAGGAGAGAATTTTTGTCATAACACATATACTTACTGTTGTTGAAATATTTATAAAATACATAGTTTGTAGGGGGAGCATGTTAAAATAATTGCTTTGGCCTAGTAAATGTGTGTTTTATGTACATATTTGTCAGAGTGTGTATTTGTGTGTACGTGTTGCTGTGGCTGAAACACAATAATTTTGGGTATGTCTGTGTTTTAGAGTTCAAATTCTATCGCCCTACATACACATAGATGTAGCTTTCTCCCCACCTCAGACAAGGCCTGGGCTTCCTCTCTAGGGGCTTAGAGACATCAAAAGTGATAGATACAGAGGAATTTCTGTATAGGTTGTAGAAAAATGTATACAGAAAATTCCAGAAGCTTTGACTGAGATCATCAAGCCTAGTCCCCAGCTCCCTCCCACTACTCTTACTGAGTCCCCATCTGAGACTTTAGAGCTGCAATTAAGGGTATGGTCAGCAAAAGGTCATGTCTCCATTTTGATTTTTCTTCCTTAAAATTAAAGCTGCTAATGTTTGAAATAAAAACAATGTCTTCAATTCATTCCTCCCTCCCTGTGTCCCTCCTTCTCTTCCCTTCCTTCCTTCCTTCCTTCCTTCCTTTTTCATCTCTTTCCTTCTTTTTTCTCTCCTTTACCCCTTCCTTTCTTACCATCTCCCTTCCCCTCTGTTCCCCCTCCCCTCTCCTTCCCTATCTCAATAAGGCCTCTCTTTGTTGCCCAGGCTGGTCTCAAGCTACTGATCACAAGTAACCCTCCTACCTCAGTCTCCCAAAGTGTTGGAATTAAAGATATGAACCACTATGCACCAGACAGAGAAGTTATTATTTAGAATAATTCATAAAACTATAGTCAGGATTCCTGTTAGGGTGGAGAGCTCAGTAGGTGCTCCAGACAAAGATTAGGACATAAAAGTATAAAATTTATTTTATCTTCTTAGGAAAGAGGGAGTGAAAGAGAGTGAGGAAACAAAGGGAGGAATGTATACAAGGAAGCATGGTATCTCAAAGAAAGAGATGAAAAATGCCAGCAGAGGGCAGCACCTTTGGCTCAAAGGAGTAGGGCGCTGGCCCCATATACCAGAGGTGGTGGGTTCAAGCCCGGCCCTGGCCAAAAAATGCAAAGAATGAATAAATAAATAAAATAATAAAGTAAAAAAAATGCCACCAAAGATGCCAAGTAGTGGCTGAATTTAAGAAAGACAAAGAGAAAAATGTAATTGTAGCCATTTTGCTAGATACTATGAATCTGTTCCCTCCACTCCTTCTATCTTCTTAGTGGCTGCATGAGAAGCAGCTGTCTTGCTGCTGGGGAAAACTTCTCAGGTGTTTCTGATCCTAAAGCCTGATGTTCATACCCTATTATTGCTAAGGGACTACTCAGGAACTCATGAACTGAAAAACAAGGAGCAGGTGAATATAAGGAGAAAAATTTAAATTTCCTGTTTTGCTGTTTCCTTTTAGACTTTGTGAAGGAAACCTGTCTGTCAGCAAGTCAGCTAGGAAGAGAAAAAAAGCTGTGAGCAGAGAGATTGACTTTAGCCTTTACTGCTTTACTGAAAACTATGAGTTAATAATTTTTCTGTTATTTCTCTATGAAGATTGATCATTCTTTTATTTTTATGTGTATTAAGAGACTAAACATAAGCTCATTTATGTTCACCCCATGTATTTTGTTCACTGACAATCTCCTTTACTTGTTCTGTTTTCTCATCAGTGTTGGATGATAATTCATGCTGTAGAGATAGCCCTTCCTAAAGAGTAGGCCATGCAAGACCCTAAGACCCCACACCTGTACAGGCTTCCTAGACTTTCTCCACATCCCTTCTCTGTCATACCCTTTCCAGGCCTCTGTGGACACTTCTGCCCAGACCAGTTTCCCTGAATAATCCTCTGAGCTCAGAGGAGGCTGTTACACAGCAACAGAGGCTGGGAGCCAAATATAGACCCTGGAAGGAAGAGCAGTCCCAGCTAAGGCTGGTGCTTTTAGAAAACTGGATAAAAATCATACCTCCAAAACATCCTCAAAAGTAGCCCACCTCCTTTCCTTGCCAAGGTCCCCTGACCATGTATGCAGCCTACATTTCTTTTATGTTAAATTTCAGATGAACATGAAGTACATAAGATTAGGTTACATAATTTGGTTGTGTAAGGTCGAAGTCCAGGTTGTAGTTGTGCCCTCCACCCAGGAGTGTGCAGTATGCCCATGCAATGTACCCATTGGGTGGGAATTTACCCAACCCCTCGGCCCCCTCCTCCTAGGTCAGCAGTTCTCAACCTGGGGGTCATGACCCACAGGAACTGTATTAAAGTGCCGTGGCATTAGGAAGATTGAGAACCACTGCCCTATGTGAATCTAATTAAGTTTTTCTCTCAAATGAACATGTCGTTTTTACTCTACTGGTTTTAATTACGTAATGAGTATGTGTGGTGTTTGTTTTTCCATTCTTGTGGGTATTTCACTTAAGTAAATGTTCTCCGAATCCATCCCAGTTGTTACAAAAGATAAAATCTCCATTTTTTATATGCAGCCTACCTTTCTAGGTCTATTGACAAAGCACTCTGTGCTCTAGGCAAAATGCACCACTGGTTCATCCCTTCATCCATTCACCCCAGGGTCTCATTAACATGATCAGGGTTACATTTTTAGGTGGTTTGTTTCCTTCACACTTGAGATGGCATTCCATCTTCAGGGCCACCCTATAAAGCAGTGGTTCTCAACCTTCCTAATGCCATGACCCTTTAATACAGTTCCTCATGTTTGACCCCCAACCATAAAATTATTTTCATTGCTACTTCATAACTGTAATTTGCTACTGTTATGAATTGTAATGTAAATATCTAATATGCAGGAGACCCCCGAAGGGTTCGTGACCCACAGGTTGAGAACCACTGCTATAAAGGAGTAGTATCAATATGCTGTTTTGAAATGAGGAAACTGTGTCTTGGTGAGAACCAAGACTGCTTTTCCTTTGAAAATGCAGTTTTCAATAATTTATGAGGAGAGCACAGAGCTAGGATTCCATAGGCCTGGGCTCTAGCTCTGGCTTCTGAAGGCATGTAAAAGTGCTCTCAAGTCTCAGTTCAGTGTCTCACTTACCCAGAGTTGATGGTCCAGGTCCTCATGTACCAGTATGTGGTTCTTGCTGTGGAGACACCTGTTGCTCATCTAACTGTCCCTCCCGCCCTCCTCTTCTCTGGAGAAGGCTGTTCTACCCCTGTCGGCAGGGTCTTGAAAGTAGTTCTAACCACCTGTTCCTTCCACAGGCGTCAAACCACCCCCACAACCCAATCACCATGTGAGTCTGGCCATGTGTGGGCAATGTTAATGTTGTCACTACTCACAATATAAGTAACCAGGTTTAAAGGCACATAAACAAGGCAGCGTCCTCCCCTGACAGGAGGTTCAGATGCCTCCGAGGAGGAAAAGTGTGTCACCCTTATTATTAGACCTTACATTCCTATCTGACTAACCTGACTCAGGACCATGGTTTTCACTCCTTTCTTACATCAAGGTCTGCTCCACTCAGGGCTTCCCTAACAGTTGACACCTCCTTAGCATTCCTCCCCATACCTTCTTCCCAGAAAGCACACACCATCACCATCAGAGACACAAGTGAGCATATCTTAGTCAGTCTGAAGGAAATAATTCAGGGAATGACAAAAGTAGAGGCAGCGCAGAGAGTCCACATTGGGGCTGCCATCTCCAGGTAATTTTGTCTTGTGAAGAATAGATCTTCATTACTCATTTGTCATCTCATTGCTTTATTCATGAGATTTTGAGGTCAGGGATAAAAATCAACACCACATTTCCACTTACTGAGCTATTTTGTGTCCTCTCATTGTACCTGAACATTAGAGATCTTACTTTTCTGCTTCTTGTTTATTTAGTGTTTCTACACTACATAGGATGCTGGATTTTTGTCTGATGTGTGTGTGTGTATGTGTGTGTAGTCATGTTAAGAAAGTATCTACCAAGCCATGTGAGGTGGCATACAATTCAGGTACTTGGGAGACTGAGGCAGTAGGATCACTTGAGTCCAGAAGTTCAACCCCAGCTTGGGCAGTATAGAAAAATCTCAATCTCTTAAAAAAAGTATAGTATCCAACAATTCCCATCATTTTCTTTTTGTTGTTGTTGTTGTTGAGACACAGTCTCACTATGCCCTCCTGGGTAGAGTGCCATGGCATCACATCTCACAGCAACTCAAACTCTTGGGCTTAAGCGATTCTCTTGCCTCAGCCTCCCAAGTAGCTGGGACTACAGGCGCCCGCCACAATGCCCGGCTATTTTTTTATTTATCTTTTATTTTTATTAAATCATAGCTGTTTACATTAATGTAATCATGAGGTACAATGTGCTGGTTTTATATACCATTTGAAATATTTTCATCAAACTGGTGAACATAGCCTTCACGTCATTTTCTTAGTTATTGTGTTTAGACATTTATATTCTACACCTAGTAAATTTCACATGTACCCTTGTAAGATGCACCCTGGGTGTGGTCCCACCAATTACCCTCCCTCCAATCATCCTCCCCCCCCTCCCCTCCCCCTCCCCTCCAGCCTCCCCTCCCCTTTCCCCTTCTTCTTGTAGTTGTCATTGTTGTTTAGCTGACCCAGGCCAGGTTCAAATCCACCACCCTCAGTGTATATGGCTGGCGCTTTAACCACTGTGCTATGGGTGCCAAGCCAATTCCCATCATTTTCTTGAATCCTTTAAACATTTATGGGACCAGGCATGGTGGTTCATGCCTGTAACCCCACCACTTTGGGATGCCAAGGTGGGGGGATCACTTGAGGCCAGTAGTTTGAGACCAGCCTGAGCAATACAGTGACACCTCCATCTCTACAGAAAATTTAAAAATTAATTTAGCAAGGTGGCACGTTCTTGTGGTCCCAGCTTCTCAGGAAGCCTGCAGTAGGAGGATAGCTTGAACCTAAGAGGACCCTATGACCATGCCACTGCACTGCAACCTCAGCAACAGAGCAAAAACATGTGAATTGATGTTGATGCTGCTGTCAAGACCTTTTCTGCATATAGAGAGGGGATCATGTAATTTTTATTTTTGGCTGATTAATACAAGAGATTATATTATTGGATTTCATGATAGCAAGACACCTTTGATTCCTAAGAATAAGAAAGGTCAATATCATGATCTGGGTTGTGTGTGTATGTTTGTGTGCATGTGTGTGCTGTAGAATTGTGTTTGCCAATAAGAAACCTCTTTCATATTTTTACATGAGATTGATCTGTAATTTTAATTTTTGGTGAAATATTTGTTAGCTTTTGTGACAAGTTCTGTACTTGCTTTATCATACATGTATTACCCGTTAAAGGTTTGGTAGAATTCTCTCATTGAAAGATCTAGTCTTGTGATTCTTTATGGGAGAGGTCTTTAACCGGTTTCTCTATTTCTTCTACATAATTGGTTTATTTAGACTTTCTGTCACTACTGGGATCAATTTGAGTAAGCTGAAATTATAAAGAAATGTATCCATCTCATTTATGTTTTGAATTATAGTTGGATAGACTTGTGCAAATTACTCACTGAAGAGTCTGAAACTTCCCATTGTTTTGATGAATATTTCCCAATTGTCATTTTATTTTACTATTTTTGTTCATTTAAAGTGAAGGCACAAGTTTATAGAATATAAGAAAAACTTCCAATAAAATGAAAGGAGTTCCAAATGGGTTGCCGCCGAAGTTGGGCTGTGTAGGGGCTTTTAAGCCTTATGTACCTGTCTAAACCTTGTTCATAAACAATGATTGAGTCCTTTAAACCTAATTTTCTTATATTGATTGGTTCCTTTAAATACAGCTGTCTTCCCTCTGCTAATTGGCCCTTTATTGTGCTGGTGCACTTTCTCCCTTAGCAGAGACCCTCCCCTTGGCATGCCCTGCTCAGCAACAGCCAGAGCCAGTGTCCAATGGCTGCACAGGTCACATAGGCACTCTATGTTGTCCACAAAACCTCCCACACCTTAGTAAGTTTTTTGACAACTTTGTTATACTTGGATTGAGGAAATTATGTTTAAATCATTGATTTTATTTAATTTCCAGTTAGTGTGAGTATATAAACTACCAAATCACAATATTTGAAATTGTCAGATAGTCCCTCTTGTAGCTATGTCCTGCACCCAAAAGGTGTGTCATACACTCCTACATTGTGCTCATTTGGTGGGATCACCCAAAACTAAATCACTGATTATTAGTGTGGTTATTCCTATTTCTCCTTGAAGCTCATATGTTTGGGGTTCTATGAATGTTTTTTGTAGTTGGTTATATAAATATGAATAACTCATATCTTCCTTGTAAATTTTATCCTTTTGCATTACCAACTGTACACTTTTAAAACTTTTTGCTGTCAAGTTGTTCTTCTTAAATATGAAGATTAAAAATCCTGCTTTCTTTTTATTTGTAAGTGCCTAGTATATATTTAATTTAAATTTTGACCTATATGAGTGGCTTTGTTGCAGTATATCTCTTGAAAAAAATAGTTTTGGTTTTGCTGCAGTTGAAAATCTGAAAATCTTTCTCCTTTAGTAGTTTTTTATATGATCAGTATATTTGGATGTTAGAGCTTATAATGAATGAATTTGGTGCCCTTTTTATTTATCTTCAGACAGAGTTTTGACACTTGGTAGAGTACCATGGTGTCATAGCTCACAGCAACCTCAAACTATTGGGCTCTTGGGCTCAAGTGATCCTCTTGCCTCACCCTCCCTAGTAGCTCAGACTACAGGTACCCAACACAACACCTGGTTATTTTTAGAGACTGGGTCTCGCTCTTGCTTAGGCTGGTCTCGAACTCCTGCACCTGTCTGCCTCCCAGAGTACTAGGATTATGGGGGGGAGCCACTGAGCCCAGTCTTCTGGGTGTTACTTGGAATTTTTTGGTTTTTTTGTTTATCAGGCCAAGGCAAGGTGAGAACCTGGCACCCCTGTTGTGCAGGGCCAGTGCACTAATTACTGACCTATGGTGGTCAGTTTAGTGCCCTTTTATTGTAGAGGAGCTACCTTTGGATGGTGGAAGTGAAGAAGCAAATAATCCTCTAATCACTTTTTATTTGATATGTAATATACTACAAATGACATACATTACACTCAAAGATCAAGCTTGCTAGTGTTTTCATCAGCATTATATTCTTCCAGAAATTTTCTTATGCAAGTATTTGTATACTTATGGATTCATGTATCTATTTATACACAAAAGATGAAGTTTCATATTACATGCAATTTTGTAACTTTCCATATCATAATGGTTTGAATATGTCACTCAAAAGGTTTTCTTCAAATCCTAACCCCCCCCAACCTGTGATTGTGACTTTATTTGAAAATAAGGTCTTTGAGATACAATTAAGTTAAAGATCTTGAGATGAGACCATCCTTTATTTAGGATGAGACATAAAGCCAATGACTATAGCCCTTACAAAAGAAAGGAGAGGGAGATTTGACACACAAATGAAAACCAATGAACTGGAGTTACATTGCCACAAACCACATATAGCAGGAGACACCAGATGCTAGAAGAAGAAAGAAAGGATTCTCCCCTACATCCTTCAGAAGGAGAACAGCCCTGCTGACAACCATTGGTTTCAGACTTCTAGTCTCTAGAACTGTAACAGAAGAAATTACTGAAATGTTTTTAAAATTTGATATTAATATGAGGGCACAAATGTTTATAGTACATTGTTTACATTTCCAAGGTAAAGTTCAAGTTTTAGTTGAGCCCTTCATCCAGGAGAGAAATTACTGATATTTTAGATGTCAACTTTGTAGTTGTTTTTGTGGTCCTAGGAAACTAACACAATCTTTAATAATGTTTGCTAAATGTCACTGATTGTGAGTTAACATATGTCTCTAATTTTTTATGGCATTGGGGATAGCAATGCCAATAAAAATAAGTAAATGAAAATAAATATGGCTAAAATTATTTATGTGTTGATGACTTTCATGGGTTAATTCATTTAATGTTCACAGTGCCCTTCTGAGGTAGATATGATGTTGTTCCCATTTTATAGATGAAAAAAATCCAACAAGAGACAGAGAAAATAAAGATTTTTCAAGATTGTACAAGTAGGGAGGGGAACATTGGGATATCTTGGATTTGTGCCCAGTACATCCTGCTCCATAGCCTGGGAAACTGTCATAGATCTTTTTTGTTAAGTAAAGCAAGCAGCCTGCAATTAGATACTTAAGGAGTTTACTAAAAGTAGCATCCAGTGTGTTGATATATATAAAATAGCTGATCCAGTGACAAAAGTTTGTCTGTGATCTTGAAGAGAGCAATTTTATTGTAATTGTGGAGATAGGAGCTCTAGTGTAGCCATAGTACAGATAAGAAGTCAATAGGTATCCAATGTACACAGCCCTTTTATGAAACTAATCCATAGCTCTCAAACAAAAGATACAACTTAATTCTAGCCCAAAAATAGGGGGTGGGGGTGGGGAAGGGGCAGGGAGAAGGGTGGATGGGTGGTGGGAGGGTGACGGGAAAGATCACCTATATATCTGTCTAACAAGGGTACAAGTGAACTTTTCTAGAACTAGAATATAAATGTTTTGATACAATGATTAAGCAAATGACATGAAATTTATGTT
>CAUYQV010103699.1:0-11890 GCA_963574575.1 Galagoides demidoff | reverse complement strand
CTGTTGGGTTCATTTGTCATACTCTGTGCTCCAAAATCCTGCCTTTTTCTCCAAATTTCAATCAGTTATATTCATTCTTAATTGCTAAGTTTTCTATGGTTTTTGACAGATGTGTGGAGTCATACTGCATTACCAGGTGTGAAGCTCTGTCACCCACCTTCTCCCTCATGTGACCCCTCTGTGGTCAACTCCACCCCTTCTCCCCAATTCTAGCAACTGCTCAGTAGTTTTTCGTTCACGCAGTTTTGCCTTTTTCTTCCTTTTCCCCTCACAGTCTTCCTTCCTTCCTTCACTGTACCCCTCTTTTACTTCTTTCTTTTTCTCCCTTCCTTCCCTTAGTCTCTAAATCATGATTCTTGAGTGCCAGCTGTTACAGGTTCTGGAGACCCAAGAGAAATGCAATCCAGTAGCTAAAAAAGCAACATAGGGATGGCATCACACAAGGCATTGGAATTCAGAGCTCCACAGGCAGGACTTTTTTTTTTTTTTTTTTTTTTTGCAGTTTTTGGCCAAGGCTGGGTTTGAAACCACCGCCTCTGGTCTATGGGGCCAGCGCCCCACTCCTTTGAGCCATAGACGCTGCCTGACAGGACTTTTTTGTAAATGAAGTTTAAGAGCCTCCTTTGAACCTAACCCCTTATTTCAAAATGGAACATTAAAAGATGTGTATTATAAAGCTCATTATTTTGTGATTAACGAGATAGGAAATCAGTGGATTACGTTTGACAGTTGGAGAAAGCCACAGATGATAGAATCTGAGGAGCCCTTTAGTGCTCACAAACGGCACTCAATCTCAGAAGACCAGTGATCCAGAGCGCGTCCTGCTATTCTTAGAAATGGAAAAAGTTTACTTTGCCCTCTGTGGATGACTGCTCTGCTCTTGAACATGTCAAGAGTTTAATTTACAGGGTAATATTCCTCAAGGATCTGTTACTACATATCTTGTCATGAGTATATGACAAATGGCCAGATTTTATAATGTGTTTTATGTTTTAGTATTTCCTAAATATCTCCCAATTACAGAAAAACTCCATAGCCATCCATCTACGCCAGTGAGATAAACGAATCTGAAGAGCCTTTGACCCATCACGATGCTTATTTACCAATGGAAAGCAGTAGCTATATAATAAATGCTGTGCTCCAGTTTAATTCTGCGAAATAAAACACTAGTTCTAAAGTATGTAGAATAATTTGATAATTCATCTGAATATCAGATAATGTTGTGAGTATGAGGTATTCAAGTCCAACAATGCTCACATTTGTTCCTCATATTATACAAGGTGGGCATAAAGTTCATGTCCAAGTTAAAGCTTTATGGCCACCCTGTATACATTTTAATCTGAGGCAACAACAAATATACAGAGATAATCAGGAGATAATTGAGTGTGTATGTCTAAATTCAGGGAGCAGAACTTTAGAGATGAATCCAGAGAACTAGGACTTGGTTTTAATCAGCTGATTCTATGTCACAATTAAACTGATTAAAGCAAATAAGATCATATATAAAACGTGTATAGAGGTAGAAAAGCAGCAGCTACAGTCAGAGCCCTAGAGAGCATCAGTATTTGTGCAGGAGAAAAGGGTCCATAAAGAAAAATCTACAGAAAAATTGTCAAAGAAAGTTATAATAAATACTGTGAAGTAAATCCTCGTCAACAGGATCTAAGTGAAATAGTATCCTAGAGGAAATTTTATTTCTGCCACAATTTCTTCATTTTTAAGGTACAATGTGTATAGTTATATTAATAATATGTATAATAGTAAATTTAATAGTATAAGGATAATTGAGGCAAATATATAAATTATCCTGCACATAGCTGATCATTCAGTTTTAGGTACTATAATCATCATTATTCCTTTTGCTATAGCGGACATCATTAAAAAGGATAGATTACAGAGGACATTTTTAAAAATGTAGATTATCTATAACTTTGTACTAGAGAAAGGCCACATACCCTTTGAAACTTGATGGAGAGAGTTGAAGTTTTGTTCCAATTTAGACCAGATTATTTATATATCCTGGTAAGAGGTGGGTGGTGGCGTTCAGTACTTTCTAGGAGATAGAGAGGAAAATTGATTTCTGTTGAGATAAATGTGAAGCTTCTTAGCAGCATTCCAATAAGAAATAGTTTGGTAAGATGTCTCTGGTCACCAAGAAGTTTAGAAAATATAAACTTACTTTAAAATTCATCTGCTTAAGTGGAGTGGCAGAAGAAATCAAATTCAGTTTTACACGACTGTTTTCCAGGTAGGGCTGGTTAAGTGTCGAGGGGCAGAGAAGTTACACGAGCTATCAAGATAATATTTAAAATGATGGGTGATGCAGTCTGGGCTGTGTGAGAGAGGCAGTGGGGCCGAGGGAGGAGAGAGAGAATGGGTCATATGCGGCTGTGCTATCAGAATGTTAAGGGGTGTTCTGTCAAGACAAAGAAAAATTCTATTAGCTTCTACTTGTTCCACCTTTTACAAGTATGAGCCATGTATCTTCTCCTTTTGAAAATCTTCAGTATTCAGGCCGAGTAAGAAGCAAAGTGAGGCTGTGAGTGTTAGGTGATGTTCTTTCTCGTGGGGAGAGGAGGACGGCTTGGCTGTGGGTGCAAGCTCACCCCTAGAATCGTATGAAAGCAAGAAATGACTACATACTCTTAGATGGCATGTAGTAAAATGTCTTTATTTTCCACTCCCCTTTATTGGGAGCTAGTCATGTACACCACATCAATCAATAATCCTAACATCCTCACTTCTTATCTTAAACTATAGAAAAGAAAGAAAGTCTGGGAAAGTGAGATAACCATTTTAAGATTAGCCTAAAGAAAGTCTGGGAAAGTAAGACAACCAACAGCCTCCTAGCCTGAGGCTGTTCCTCTCTGAAGACCTAAAAGAACTACACATTACCAGACTTCTATTGTTAAAGTTAAAGGTCAAGATAAACAGGGGAGTAAAACCTTTTTCTTCTATGTACTCAATTAAATTTCCAAGAAACACAGTCCATGACTGTTTTCTTATGGTTTGGAGACCCCGCAGTTACGATGGAGTGTTTTACTCACATTATTACGATGGAGTTTTTCTTTTCACTCACATCAACCTTTGAGTCATGTCCTCTGCACAGATGGGCCCTTTCAACCCTTATCTGGCAGGCTGACTTAACCACACAGTCGGGGTTCCCTGTGGGAGGTTGTTAGGCCTGGCCTGCAGGCCCCCACTGTGTTTCCCAAGTCACTTAGGCCTCGACAAAAGCACATAATACTCGCAAGTCTTTTCACTCGGTTTCTGGAATTAAAAGAGCACATTCATTTAATTTTTGTGGGAGTTTACCCCACATGTGAGGGACTGGAGGGACCGGAGCCTGGGGAGGAGGAAGGGCTGAGGTCCTCTGCAAAGTTATAGATGACTTTTCACTCGGTAAGGGTACACAGCATAAAGTGCCAACCCCCATGAGACCCGTCTCACGTCTTCCCATCACAATCAAATGCTTCACACAAATTTCTAAGCTCAAAAAGCCTCCATCCCCAGCCCTTCCCTCTGGATCTGACTCTCCTCCTCTCCATCTTTGGGGGCCCTTACCCCCTCAGAGTTTCCCCCAGGACCTCTGTGTCCACCAGCATATTTGGTTTTGCTGTTTCACTGTTTGGTGATATCATTAGAGAGGGGACTGGGACGGTTTATGTTCTCAGTGCCCGGCTCCATAAGAGGAGGAGATTGAGGGCTCTGATGAGGGTTCAGGATTAACAAGGAGGCACGTTTTAAATGTGAATAAATCAGAGTGTTGATAGAATGAGGGCAGAAGGGCGTGAACCCAGCTGCGGCTGGAGAACATAATTTGTAGTGTTCAATGTTACCAGTTTTGAGAAGTAAAATTGTGGTGCCCAGAAAGTGTACCAGGTATTTCCGTGTTAGTCATGCTGATTTAAAGTACTATTTACATTAACATCAGTAGCCTCGCAAGTCAGTACGAACAACGGAAAAGACAATTACACATTAATGCATGCACTTAAAATTTTATTGTTGAGGGGAGGAAATATGTTTCTATAACTCAGAAAGAGTGGTGAAGCATCTTAAATAATTACTGACCCAGTTCATATGAAACCATAATGCAGACCCAGCATATTCAACATGAACTAACAGGGAGGTACAAGCAGTTCAGAGAATATTCTGTGGAGTCTTCTTGGGCTCAGTATTTCTGTGTTATCAATCAGCCTGTCCAAACACGCTGGTAGCATGAAGTAATATAGCAGAAAAGAAAACTGTGGAGGATGGATTTTCTAGTCAAACCTAAAAGAAAAAGACAAAACAGAACTTACATTCCAGAAGATAATGTTTGTGTATAGGACATATACACTTACCCATTCTAGTCTGATAGAATGTAATTTTTTACAAGCAATATTAGGTATCAGTAACATTTTCTGGTGGCCAGAATGAAACATGACACATGGTAGGATTTTAGTAACTACAGCAGAACCTCCCTAGTTGCCCACTTCCCTACATGGACCACCTCAAAAATGGTCCTAATTTGACCTAATTTTCATAGACCAGACATGCACCATATATACTCAGTGGAAGTCCCTTAGGTTGACCAGTTTGTTATAGTCCCCACAGTGAGGGTGGTCACCTTACAGGGGTGTTTCTATATTTGTGTTTATACATGGACTTTAGTCTATGAAGTGGAAAGGGAAATTGTTTTTTTGCTAAGATAAATGTAAAGAAATTAATGAGAGATAATAGTCAGCTTCTTCAGTCTGTCATACAAAAATAGTCTTCTATCTATTTATTGAATGGTCCATCTTTACATTTTCAGCCAATTTTGAAGGAACAATGTAGTCTTATTTTTGAAATTGCTTATTATAAAAATATTGCTGCTGTCTTTTTTTCCTACCTTTTTGATCTAATTGAAATCTTCATTTTAGTAAAATAATTGTATTACGTAAAATGGCTTTGGGCTGGCATTTCAAGAAATAACTTTAAAAATTAAATTCTTCAAAATTGATTTTACATATTTTTGTTCCTCTGCTTCCCTTGTAGTTTTTCTGTCAATTCAGTATCTTCTGCCTTACATTTTTTCTCTGATTCATCACTTGAGCTTACCGTGCTACCATACCCTTTTCCTACCAGTAATGTGGCACTTACAACACTGATGCCATTTCTGTCCTTGCCTGGGTAAGTTCTGAATCCTAATTCTGTATCCCTCAAGTCTCTCTCATCATGGGGTATATGATGAGCTTTTAAGGAATGCAGAGTAAATATCTGAATAATGTCAGCAAATGAGACTTGCTATTTGTAAAATGCACCTGCATTTCAGCTCTCACCCTTGTATTTATGCTATTATTTTCCTCTCATGAAATTATTTTACAAGTTGTCTGACTCTGTTTCATCAGAAGGAAAAGTGACTTGACAAAACAAATGAAGTGTGCAACAGTGTACCCCAAATAAAAATATATCCTCTCAGAAATGCCCAAGGTGGACTTTGGGTGCAAAGTGACAGGCTATCTGAACCCTGGGCTGGAAATCTGTATTGGATTTTAAACAAACAAGTATTTTAATCTCCCTTGGGTCTCCAATTCCTGGTCTCAAGTCAGCTGATGATATGAACTACCTCGTAAGTTTTAAGTGAACTATAAATTAGTAAATATAGCCCAAGGAGTTAGAATTAAAAGTGCTCAATAAATTATTTTTATTCCCATTCGCCTTCGAACCACGCGGGTTTTCACTGAGCGGCTCCACTTATATGAGGCCTTTTTTCCTGAGAGAGCAAGAGCAACCTCCCCCTTACCTTCCCCATTCCCAGGCCCCTCAATGTGAAGATGAGGAAGACCAAGCCTTTTAGGATGATCCAGTCCCACTTAAGGAACGGTGAATGTATTTCCTTTTCTTTATGATTTTCTTATTAACATTTTCTTTATTCTAGCTTAATTTACTATAATACAATATCTAATGCACATAACATACAAAATCTATGTGAGGCAACTGGCTCTGTAATCAGTGGGGCTTCCAGAGAGCAGCAGGTCGCTGTGCGGTCAAGGCTCAGGGTGCGCAGAGGGTGGTGCTCAGGAGAGCAGGGGGCGGAGCCTGGGAGCAGAGGCCTGAGTCTAGGCGAGCAGGGGGCGGAGCCAGGAGGGCGGGGGGCGGTGCCAGGGGCAGAGGGCGGAGTCCGGGAGACCAGGGGGGTGGGGTGGGGCGGGGCCTGGGAGAGCGGAGGGCCGTGCCCAGGGTCACCTGTGTTGGTATTCATTGTTCAAAGCTCACTTTGTTGTGCTGCAAATTTACGTTCAAGGCATATATAGGAAGAACAGGAAGATAAATTCAGTGAGATGAAAATTCCGGAAAGAAGATACCCTGGATACCGCAAGGGTAAGGTAAGAAAAATGAGCCTCGGCCTCGGGAGCAGCAACACGCATGAGCCCTGAAGTTTCCTGAGTGCTCCAACCCGCCCGGACCCCACTGATCAAACTGTCAAAAAGAGAAACTAGAAAAAGAAGGGAAGTGGATTTTATGTATTAAAAATGGTGATTTTTTTCCCCCCCAGAAAATGATGCAGAACATTTGTTTTAAAATGGCCTGAAGTGTGTGTTGAGACTCTCTTTGATGTGTTGTCTCTTAAACCGAAGTGCTGACCCTAAATTTCTAGGCTTAGCTCAAAGGTAACAGGAAAACATCCGTGCAGACAGTATGCCCACGACGATTTCCACCCAGCACCATTGCTTCTGGCTGAATGTATCTTTAGCTGTAGAGGAGATTTACTACAATTTACCTTCAAAATCTATAAAACACACATGCATGCAAGTTACACAGATACATTTGTGAAGCAAGAAGGTACAAGCAAAATTAAAAAACATAATTTCATGAAATTGAAAATATATTATTCAAGATCACATTTGTCAAATAAAAATCTCAATTATATTATTGCTTAAATTTTAGGTCTACAGGCACTTACCAAAATACAATAGAAGCAGTTATTTGAAGAATCTTAAAAGTACCTCTTTAAAAGAGAAAAAAATGACACAATTACAAAATGCTTACAATAATAATTCTCCATGGAAATATTTAAGCATCTCATATGCAAACTGTAGGTACTAAAGTTTTATTTTCTCAAATAAGTAGAAATGCCACATTCATATTTTAAAAACTAAATCATAGTAGGGTGGCGCCTGTGGCCCCATATGGGTTCAAACCCGGCCCCAGCCAAAAACTACAAAAAGCAAACCAACTAACAAACAAAAACCTCAATCATATCCCAAGAAATAATGTGACTTGACAAATATCAAAACCTTATATTATCATCTGACTTCAAATCCTATGTTGTTTATATTAAATTGTCAGTTTTCTAAGTTCAGTCTCCTGTTCTCCCATTTATTCTTCAAGTTAGAGGAAATATTTCCTAAGTGAAATCTTTTTCTTTTAATGAACTAAAAAATGAAGTTAATTTTTTTTTAGAATTTTTGTAAAATATAAATATTATTCTCTATCTTGACCTATTTGTAAGAATTGTTATAAGAATCAACTGAAAGAATATGGGTGAATCCTTAAGTTTAAATCCAATACAAAACAATTTGTCATTGTTATTTTCTTGTACCTATATTTGTACTACGTGACTTATAATCTAATTTCCACCCTATATTCATTTATTTAATTTTGTTTCAGCTTCCACCTGAGAACCTGTTGGAATTTCATTTCTCAATTTCATTTTACTTAGTTTGCTTTTGCCACAAAAGATAACTATTTTTTAATCAAAAGTAAAAAGGGAGTACTCACCAGAGCAGGGATGACTTGGTAATCATTTCGTTAATGTGATTCCACAGGTCCATAATTTGCTGATATTGATGGGCAACTTTTAGGTATTCGGGCAAGAAAACCTTCTGATAATACTGGTTGATTTTGTTCTAAGGAGAAAAAAAGTATTGCAACATCTCATATATCAGAGCAGGCCTAGACATAACTAAACGAGTTAAAACTTAATTTGAATAAATTCTAAAAGAGTCAAAATGAAGCTGACAAAAGGAAATGTTATTAATACAACATTAACTTTATGTTAACATTCATAGAATTAATTTAGACCCCAAAGCCACAATGCTTAAATAAAGAAACAAAAACAAAGAAGAAGAAGAAAGAACATATGAAAAGTGCAGGTAAGAAGGCAAAAGGACAATCTCTTGATTTTAAGATAAGTGTCCCAGGTTGTGGTCTCTTTTCTGTGTCTAGTAGGAAAAAACCTGGTCCTTAGAGTCACATAGGATGTTTAACTTAATTTCGAAGGATCCATGACTTTGAGCCAGTTAGTCTGAGTGATGTTGGTCTTTCAGAGATAATTGAATACGGATAGAAAAACAGTGCACATTGGCTGCCATATAGTCCATGACTAAAGAATCTGCTCCTCCCCCATGTTCTCAGCTGCCCTGATTATGGATTATTGTACAAGTTAATATTAGAGTTAAGCACATGGCATTTTCCTTCAGGCTAAATTCCTATTTTTACAAATTAGAATATCAATCCAGGGATTTTAGAATTACAGCAAATAAATATTGGGTGGATTCTTGGCCTTAATACAATTAGTCTGGTGGGAGACTGCTTCCATGACAGCTTTCACAAATTACTAAATTAGGTAATGAAATTACTAAAATAGGTAATGTCTTTGTATCTATGTCTATGTTTTCCTTTATTTCCATTGGATATTCTGAAAGCAACAACTTATTCACTTAATTAGCCAACAGAAACAAACACAGTATTTCTCAATGAACTTGTTGATTAATTTTAAAATTATTATTTACTTCACTGGATGAACTATTAGAAAACTCTTTGAGAAATAAAAAAAAATATATGATATCAAAATTTGGGGATCAGGGTAATAAAATCCTTGGCAATATATTCTTGATAGTTGTAAAATTGAAGATTTTTCCATATTAGAAGGGATTATGCAAAAGACCAATTGTAATAAAATTCTAAATTCAATAAATAGTAAAAAGAAAGAAGTGATAAAAAATGGGAAACTTAGGGTGGCACCCGTAGCTCAGTGGTTAGGGCGCCTGCCACATACAACAAGGCTGGTGGGTTGGGGCCAGCTAGAACAACAATGACACCTCAACCAAAAAAATAGCCAGGCTTTGTGGTGGGTGCCTGTAGTCCTCGTTATTTGGGAGGCTGAGGCAAGAGAATCGCTTCAGCCCAAGAGTTTGAGGTTGCTGTGAGCTGTGATGTCACGGTATTCTACCCAGGGCGACAGCTTGAGACTCTGCCTGAAAACAACCAACCAACCACCACCACCACCACCAATAACAATGACTACAACACCCCATGAAACTTAGGCTATGTGGAAAGTCTTGCTTATGTGGAAGGTCTTTTTTGAAAGAATTCACGTTAATTGAGAGAATCATAGTTAAAGAACAGACAGAAGTTGTTATTTGTAAGTAACATATCGTGCAATTAAGAGAAGAGTATTTCAGGAGTATTAATATTTCTAAAATTAGCATTTAAAAATATGAACAAATATAGTTTCACGTAGAAATAATACTTTACCAAATCAACAGTCTTCTTTGGGGTTTCCTTAAAGAAATAATAGAAAAATTAGAAACTATTATTTTCATTGTATTGGTTATGCATAATTTTCTCTTAGAAATAAAATCTCCTTTTTTAATAAAAACAATGAAAATAAATTTATTTGTATTGCTTCTATTCACTGTTGTATCTCAAGATTGGAAACATGTAGGGACATAGTATTTGGTGAGTATTTCTTATACGCATGGTAAGTGAATTAATGGGTTAACAAGGAGCATGTAGGCAACTCAAATTAGTAATTCCTGTTGATTTTTAAAAATTCAAACCCATGAGATGAGTAAAATATAGAAAAATATTACTAACAATAAGTTCAAAAAGAGTGATTTCAAGAAAAAGTATTATATAAATTACAGGTTAAGTGGAGACAGATAAAGGAAAAAATCAAATCAGCAACTTTAAAAGACTTTAGGAATGAAAAAAGGGGGGAAAAACAAACCCTAACTAGTTTAGGGGGTTTCTTACCCAGAAGGAACCTAAACTTTGAGAAACAGTGCCTTTTCAAGGGCCATAAACAACAGATCTTCCCCTCTTTCTGTGTGAAATTCTCTCTCTATCCAGGCCAGGGCGGGCAGGAGTGGCCCCAGGCACTATGGGCCACTCCGCGGGCCCCAGAGAGGCCCCAGGCCTTCTCGGCCTCTCATCTCCCTGCCAGTCTAACTCTTTCCCCTTCCACATTGCAGCAAATTCAGGGGCAGAAAGATGGCTTTTCATTTGCTTCTCTAACAAATTCACAGGACAACCCAAGATGTGAGGACACCCTGTGGAGATGCTGCCAGGCCCACAGGAAGCAGGTGGCTGAGCCGGCTCGCCCGGGCAGGTGGGTGGCCGTGCCTGCGGGGGCAGGTGGATGAGCTGGAGGTCTATCGAGAGAAAAATGCAGGACCTGGAAACCCATATACTGCATGATATTCTTTATAAATGTCAAAGACAAGCGGCATTACCCATATACAAGCAGAGAGAGAAACCGCTTTTAAAATTTACGGTATGCTTGCTTTTTTTTTTTTGAGACAGAGTCTCGCTATGGCGCCCTCACTAGAGTACTGTGACGTCACAGCTCACTGCAACGTCCAAGTCTTGGGCTTAAGGCATCCTCCTGCCTCAGCCTCCCATGTCGCTGGGACTATAGGTGCCCGCCACAATGCCCAGCTATTTTTAAAGACGGGGGTCTCACTCTTTCGCTCAGGCTGGTCTTGAACTCGTGAGTTCAGGGAACCCACCTTCCTCAGCCTCCCAGAGCTCTGGGATTACAGGCGTGAGCCAGCGCACCTGGCCGGTATGCTTGCTTTTTCATAGAAAGGAGGCCCGAGATAAACGCTATCGTGTGAGTTACACGAGGGAGACTTTTACAGGACATGAGGCCCTTCAGCGCTTTCTGATTTTAGAGTCTAAAGGTGGCCAGAACTTAGTTTGGTAAAAGCTAAATGTAGTTATTATCTAAAACAAATATTCTAAAGGGAAATAAACACAAGTGAGACTGAACAACACAGTGTGTGGGATCATAAATGTATGTCACAAAACGTATAAGTATCATTATAATACGCCTTATAGTTCACAGGTGTGTTACATGTGTTCATTTTTAGTATTGAAGTTTATGATAAAGATATTATAGAAGTTTTATGTACATATTCCCTAACCCAGAAATTCCACTTTTAGGAATCTATACTATTAATATGTTCTATAGGTATCAATTAAGCTGTGTACCAGGATGTTCATGTGTCACTTGTAATAATAAAATAAGAAATAATATTTATCAATAAGGAATTAAACAAATGAAGATATATTCAGTGGTATTGACAGAAAATATTTTTTAAAAAGAATAAAAACGAGTGATTAGATCTCCATTTCTCATGGGAACTGACACATTCAGTTTTCTGTTGGTTGATTCACACAAGATTAAACCTGCCTTAACTCATTATCAAATTATGATAAGAGTGGTGTTTATTTTTGTTTTTTTCCCTACATCTAGGTTTTCAAATTTTCGGTGTTATCAACACTTCACTATAAGTAAAAAACCTATATTCTAAGAATAATATATTTATGTGCATTTATGATGTAGCTACACTCACATACATATTATTCCCTATGTCTATGTACGGTAAAAGTGTAAAAGATCTTAGTTCTCCTAATAGTGAGGCTTGTCGCCGAGAAATGGATTTTAATTTTTATGTGTTCAAAGCCCCCTATACGACTCAGATAAATTCAGTGATTTTTCTCTTCAGAGCAATGCAGAAATTTACAAAGTGTTGGAAGTTTCCTGTTTGCCAGAATGTTCACTAGTCTCAAATGAAGATCTACAGTTTTCCTTTAGAAATGATATGCTACTGTAGAAACAGTCAGTGTCCTTCCT
>CAUYQV010103697.1:0-10124 GCA_963574575.1 Galagoides demidoff | reverse complement strand
GCCAAACAACAATGATGGCTGCAACCAAAAAATGGCCAGGTGTTGTGGCGGGTGCCTGTGGTCCCAGCTACTTGGGAGGCAGAGGCAGGAGACTTGCTTCAGCCCAGGAGTCGGAGGTTGCTATGAGCTGTGATGCCACGGCACTCTACCCAGGGGGACAGCTTGAGGCTCCGTCTCAAAAAAAAAAAAAAAAGAAAGAAATACTATATAGGGAAATAATTTTGGTGGCCTAAATTTTAAAAATCTTTTATGGATGCTGGAAATAAAAATATAGTTTATATCGTATGGATTAGAGAACTTCATATAGTATATGTTAATTAAATCTGTATTATTCATTCTAACATGTCATGATTGAGATAATCCTGCTTATTTTTTTTACTTTTTGCTCCATTTACTTTTTTCTAAACACTTTTATGCTGTTTTCATTTATTCATTCAGCATGTGGTGATTGAGCGTCCACTATGTACTGTTCTGAGAAATGGGATTGTACAGTGACAGAAGTCATCTGTAATTCATTTGTAATTTTCACCACATAGTATTTGCAAATATTGTATCGCTATTCTTCCTTTATAAAGAAAAATGTTTGAAAGGAAATTTACCATTTACCACTGAGTGCTCCATGTTCTGCCATCTCTTCATTGACTGGACAAGACATTTGGTGGTCCTCAGACTGTCTGGTTTCAAGACTCCTGCATACTTAAAAGTTATTGAAGATTCCAGAATATCTTTATGTGCTTGTATTTATTGATATTTACCATTTTAGAAATTAAAAACAAATTTTTAAAATATTTTAAAAATGGTAAGTTCATTAAATGCTATAATTAATTTTTTTGAGAAGTAACTATTTTACGAAGCAACAACAAAGCAGATTGACAGCATGTTACCCTTTTTTTGCAAATCTACTCTGGCTTTAAAATGTTTTTACTTGTATTTTGCCTTTGAAATTCAGAAAGTAGAAGATTGAGATTTTAGTTATAGGTTTCTACTTTGGGAACATCAAAATAGCAGTGATTATACTAATCCATTTCAGGAAGATCAGTGTAGCAAAGGTGATTCACGTCGTACATGTGTATTTTCAGAATACTATGAAAGTTGTAAGAAATGGCTCCAGGGTCCAGCTACCAGTTAAGTAGCAGTGTGATTTGGGGTGGGTGATTTAACCTCTTTATTTCTGTTTCTTCGTACATAAAATTCAGTGGATGATATTTCCATTGGTTCCAGAATTTTTTTTTTTCTTTGAGACAGAATTTCATAATATCACCCTCAGTAGAGTGCTGTAGCATCCTAGCTCACAGCAACCTCAAGCTCCTGGGCTCAAGTGATCTCTTACCTCAGCCTCTCAAGTAGAAGGGACTACAGACGCCTGCCACAACACCCAGCTATTTTTTGTTGCAGTTGTCATTGTTGTTTAGCTGGCCCTGGCCAGGTTCAAACCTGCCAACTTTGGTGTATGTGGCTGGCCCCATAACCATTATGCTATGGGCACTGAGCCAGTTTCAGAATTTTGAGGATTATGTGAAATTGTGTATGGTAATGTACTTGAAGCTAAGTAAGTATTTTTTTTATTTTTGAAGTACACATCATTACTTTTTTGTACCAAGGAGCTTCCTTTCTCTATCCCTGTCAGACAGTTCTTTACTTAAAACTCAGAATTGTCAACTTCGATAATTTTCAGAAGTTTCTGGGAAATTGAAGGGAATGGAATTTTCCCCCTTGATTATTTTGAATCAAAAATAATAAAAGTAGTTCTGTTAAGGCACTTGGGAAAGCCAGGTCCCTTGCCTTTTTACTCCTAGGCAACCCTCTTTTCTTATCAGTTAAAGTTATTAGTCTCTCTTTCTCCCTGCTGCCCTCCAAGGCTAGAGCATGATTATAGCTCAAACTCCTGGACTCAAGGGATCCTACTGATCCTCCTACCTCACCCCCTGAGGAGCTAGAACAACAAGCTAGTGATAACCAGATCCTGCTGACTTTTTTATTTTTTCGTAGAGATGGGGTCTTGGTATGTTGCTAAGGCTGGTCCTGAACTCCTGGCCTCCAGTAATACTCCAACCTTGGCCTTCCAAAGTGCTGGGATTTGGATCATGGCCTCAATAGACTTGTTTTTTTTCTTCTTTTGAGACAGAGCTTCAAGCTGTGGCCCTGGGTAGAGTACCATCTCATCACAGCTCACAGCAACCTCCAACTCCTGGCCTTAAGCGATTTTCTTACCTCAGCCTCCCAAGAAGCTGGGACTACAGGCAACTGCCACAACACCCGGCTATGTTTTGGTTGTAGCTGTCGTTGTTTGGCGGTCCCGGGCTGGATTCGAACCAGCCAACTGAGGTGTATGTGGCTGGCACCTTAGCCTTAGCCGCTTGAGCCACAGGCCTCAAGCCCTCATTAGACTTGTTTTCTACATATGTCTTAATGTGCCTTTTGTCATACAATTTTATGAATTGAAGAGACTGTGAACTTCATCTGTTTGCTTCTTCTTTATAGATGAGACTGATGCTGAGAGAAGCTAAGCTGCTTGTATAAAATCATTTAAGTAGCCCATTGGTGCTGACTTGGGAACCATTTGTTAAGCTTTTCAAAAATACTGATGTCAAGGGCCTATCCTCAGAGATGGTTTTAATTGATCTTTATAAAGTACCTCTTGGGTAATTATATATAATGGAACATCATGACACTCTTAAAAAAAGAATCATTTGCCTTCAACATTCACATTTAGCATTTAACACTGAAGTATTCTTATTATTATAGATGAGACCCGTATATTTCTTAGTCCTTTTAAATTGGCAAGCTTTATTTTTTTACTTTGTGGGAAATAAACCTGTAAACTTCATGAGAATCAAAACTTTGATGCTGAAATACTTATTTTAAATTAATTTGCCAAGTCAACCAATAAAGGTTTTTAGATCTACGTGTAATATAGGTGGTGTTAAAATGAAGTTTATGCCTATCCTACCTGAAAATAATTTTTTTTCCCATTATTTATTCAGATTCTGGAATGTCATGTTTTTGTTTAGACTTTTTCCCAAAAATCTTTATTTTTCCTATAGGTGAAAGCACTGAAAGAGAAGATTGAATCTGAAAAGGGGAAAGATGCCTTTCCGGTAGCAGGTCAAAAATTAATTTATGCAGGTATGAATTAAATATTAAAATTAATATGCTATGCCTTTCTTACAGTGGTATTCTTTTTATTTTAGAAATGCTGTCTTATAAATTGTAGTGTATTCAAATTGATTGTCAGAAACATGGTACATATAAAAGCAGTGGAAGAGCAGTTATTTGAATATGATATTTATATTCAATCTTCTCTTTATTCACATTTGCCCTATGTATTTTTCCATCCACTGATATTAGTTTTATTTAGTTCTTTTATAAGCATCATGATGTTTGGCTTTTGTGTTTTTAATCAATCTGAGCTTTTTAAAAATTTGAATTGAAACTGTTTATGCTGGTTGTGTTAATAGTGTACTTGGAATCATTTCTGTAAAGTTAAATTTTGAACAAAATAGAAGAATATTAAATTTACATGTTGAAAGACACTGTAACTGACAGGAGGGGGGAAAAGATTAATATTCAGATAACATAAAGAGTTCTTAGAAATCAATAAGGAAAGTATGACCAATAAAAAGGAACAAAAGAAATGAATAGGAAATTATAAACTTAGCTAGCTTCACTGGCAACCAAGAAAATGTTAAAAATAGACTTGATAACCTGAATTTAGTAGGGAAAATTCTCCGTGTTTTTCAAAGGAGATACTGAACATTGTCATTATAGATGTCAGTAAGGTGGGATTTTGATTGCTCATCTTTGTCTTGTCTTTTCCTGGGTAGCATTTTCTTAGCTGAGACTGTTTAGAGGAAATGTTAGCCTTGAGATTTAACTGCATCATTTTTATAGGTCAGAAATTCAGAAGCCTAAATTAGAGGCAGACATAATGAGCCGTCTTTCATTTCTATCCAGGGTAGAGACTGTGTTGGTTTCTGTCTTATTGCTTGCAGCTTTTTGTTTGGTATTTAAAGGTAGAAAGCTAAAGTCATTGAACAGGAAACATTAAGGAGTCCTGACCTAATATTTAACTTCCAACTTGACCACGGTTTTGTGTACTTCTTTTTGCATTACTGAGTTCTATAGCATCCTGCCTTTTCTTGTATCCTCTATGTCATTTTCTAAAGTACTTGTAATATCTTCCTTTGATAGCATTGGAATGTTACTGATTTTTCAGGTATCTGGCCTTTTTGGGCACAGGTATCGGGAAAAGAATATCAGGAAAGAATATAAGCTATTTGCTAAGGGACCCTTAGGCAGTCATAATATTGAATTTTCATTGTCTTCATTATGTCTCCTTTATCGGAACTTCTTTCACATTTTCTTGGCTAGGAAGTCTTTTGTAGAATTAAGTAATACATTTTAAAAAATTACTTAGCTTTTGTATATACAGTGTGTATGTTTGACATCTTACAGTCAGATGTTTATGCTTTTTTAACTAATACATTTATATTTATCTTTATTGTGGCTGATTGGGTAATTTATTCATTGGGGAAAGTAGTAATTGTTAGAATTGATGTTAGTGATTAATAAATGAACAATTTTAACTTAAGTTGCATGTAAGACAAAAGATTACTGCATGTTAAATAATATTTCTTATTGTATTGTTATCTCTTACTGTATTAGGCAAAATCCTCAATGATGATACTGCACTAAAAGAATATAAAATTGATGAGAAAAACTTTGTGGTGGTTATGGTGACAAAAGTAAGTTTCAACCTCATTCTTTATGTGTGTGAGTCTTTTTGAAATTACTAATCACAAGTCCAAACAGTGGGTGTAGTTTACACATCCATAGCAGTGTGCATTAACTGCTACAAAGGTTTTAAGAATTTATATTAGATCAACCGTGAAGTTATTTATTTTATACATTTGTGGTTTTATGTAACTTTTATGTAAATTGAAATAATAGACTGTCATGCTAAAATTATTTTTGCTGAATTAGTAAAAATTGCTTATGTAATTACTTATAAATGTACTTAGAAATTAAATGTTTCTTATTCCATGTTTTTAATAAATGTACATTAAGTGAACTTTGTAAGTTATGTACAAACTTTTCAAGGCCGAAAAGGCATGTAAGTTTATTATTTCAGTGATACTTAGTGCTGGAATATATTTTAGAAACTAAAGGAAAAGGCAGCTAAAGAAACGGAATGTTTTGTGAGGACATTGTAAGTAGCAACTTTTCTGTGGTGTATTGGGATGAAGTAGTTTGAGAATGATTCATAAAAGTTTTTGTTTTCTAAAGCAGAAAATAAATGTGGGTTCTTTAAGAAATTGCTTTATTTATATACTTGTTTATTTAAGGATACATAGTCATGAGGTATAGAGTTAAGACAGATGGACAAGTGGTACTCATGAAGTTAATTTTTAGGATCGAATCTTCATAATCAGCAAAAGAACAGTGTTACTTGTAGTGCAGAAAGTAAATTTAAATCAGTACTTAAAACCATTTAATCAAAGACCAAAACTGGAATAAATTTGTCTTTTTCTCTAGAGTCACTAAATGATACTAGTAAAAATGGAGTTGAAGAAATAACATTTTTATTACCATATACTTTTGTACTGGGAAACAAAGGCAGCTAAATAATTGTGTTGGACTTCAAAATTTTTTTAATCTGTTAAGAACCATGTTGATTGGTATATCTAAGCACTTAGTCATTTTGGGTTAAACTGCAACTATAGAGAAGCAAAAAACGTGAGGAAGTTTCATCTTTTTGTTTTTTCTGACGGTGGTAAAATATACATAAGCAGCATTTTCCAATTTAACTGTTTTTGTTTTGTTTTTAAAAAAAAATTTTTTTTTTTTTTTTTTTGAGACAGAGTCTCCCTGTGTCACACTCAGTAGAATGCTGTGGTGTCACAGCTCACAGCTACATCAAACTCTTGGGCTTAAGTGATTCTCTTGCCACAGACTCCCAAGTAGCTGGGACAATGCCCACCTATTTTTTTGTTGCAGTTGTCATTGCTGTTTTTTAGCTGTCCTGGGCCAGGTTTGAACCTGCCAGTCTTAGCGCATGTGGCCAGCACCATAACCACTTTGCTTCGGGCTCTGAGCCAATGTAACCATTTTTAAGTGTACAGTATAGTCACATTGCTTTGCAACCATTACCGCCATCCATCTCCAGAACTTTATCTTTCCAGATAGAAACTCTATACTACTTTTTTTCTTAAACTCTGTACTTAAACACTAACTCCCTGTTCCTCCTTCTTTGAGCTGCTGTCATCTGTCATTCTACTTTGTCTCTATGAATTGGATTACTTTAGGTTCCTGATACAAGTGGAACCTTACAGTGTTTATCTTTTTATGACTAGCTTCTTTTACTTGGCATCACATCTTTAAGGACCATGTATTTGTGGCATGTGTTAGAATTTCCTTTCTTTTTAATGGTGAATAATCTGTTTTTGCATCTAGTTTTATTATACATAGTACATTGTAGAAAATGTGATGGTCACACATTTGGATATGATTGTTATTAGTCTTACTTCCTTTAGTATTATAGTAACCTTGACTATTTGGAACACAACTAAAAATTAAGCAGAAAATTTTCAGAATAGAGGTGTATATTTGAGGAATAGATATTCAGCCTATTCTTATATTACATAGGAATCTAATGGTATTTATGGTTGTTTTATATTGAAGTTAACAGTTCAGAGGGGAAGAAGGGTGCTATAGTAAGGCATTATGAAAACAATGAGAAGTGACCTTATTACAAAGAAGAAAAAGAAAATATTATTAAAATCAAAAGAAGAAAGGAGAAAGGCTTGGTACTATTTAAAATAAGTTGCAAATAGCTTTTTGTGGCAATAGAGACCTTGAAGGCATGGTATATTAACAATATTGATCACAGATAAATATGAGGCTCTTAGAAAAGAAGGGAGTAAATGCTACTTTTTACAGCCTCTTTCTGATAACCACTTTTCCCCCCAGTATACCCTGAACTAGCCCAGATCAAACAAGGCACAAGGTAGCTCACTCCTTTTAGAGTTTGACTTGTCCTTGTGGTAGATGTTGAATCTTCCATCAAAAGTTACCTTTTTTGGCTCGGCGCCTGTGGCTCAATCGGCTAAGGCGCCAGCCATGTACACCTAAGGTGGCGGGTTCGAATCCCCAGCCCGGGCCCGCCAAACAACTATGATGGCTGCAACCAAAAAATGGTCGGGTGTTGTGGTGGGCGCCTGTGGTTCCAGCTACTTGGGAGGTGGAGGCAGGAGGCTCTCTTGAGCCCAGGAGTTGGAGGTTGCTATGAGCTGTGATGCCATGGCACTCTACCCAGGGGGATAGCTTGAGGCTCCGTCTCAAAAAAAAAAAAAAAAAAGTTACCTTTTTTGTCTTTAGGAAAGGTATGGGTTAAATGGGTAGTGAACATTGGTAGTACTCGTACGGTAGTATTTTTATGTAAGTATGCAGGTGTAGGGCGTGCCAATATCCCACCCTTGCACATACTAAAAATTTCTCAGAAACTTTTGACTCCTCAAAAACTTAACTTCTGACCTCTGATTGCCTATTATTGATCAGAATCCTTACTGATAACATAAATAATTGATGAACACATACTTTTTATTATATGTATTACATACCATAGTCTTACAGTAAAGTAAACTAGAGAAAAAAAATGTTAAAATCACTGGAGAAAACATTCTTATTATTCATTAAGTGGACCTGTATTGTCAAAAAGGTATTCATCTTTGTTGTGTTCAAGTTGAAGAGGCTGAAGAGGGGGGCATGGGCTGGTCTTGTTTCCTCAAGGATGGAGGTAGAAGGGGTGACAGGCACACTTGGTGTAATTTATATTGAAAAAGTTCTGCATATAAGTAGATCCGTGGAGTTCAGACCTATGTTGTTCAGAGGTCACCTAGTAATTGCTTTTTGCTCTGTGGGAAGCTTTATGGTGCTGCTTCTAGTTCAGAAAAGTGCTGAGCATGTAGCTATGATTTTATTTGGACTTTATTTTTCCGCTTAACTACATACACATCTCAATGTTGTTAACCCCTTTGGACCTGTTGATTTGCAGTTATTAGGATTTTCCTCTCCCTGGCAAAATACAGTACGGCAGAATATTTGGCATATTCTTTAATAATCACATTTTTATTTATACTTACATTTCTAGAAAATTATTTTGGTAATGCTTTTAAGTGGTTGTAAGTACTTTAAAGTTATAACCAAGATTTGGCTGGGGACAGTGGCTCAGGTCTGTAATCTCAGCAATTTGGGAGGCTAATCATCCTGGGCAATAGAACAAGACCTTACCCCACTACAAAATATGTTTTTACAAATTAGCCTTGGATAGTGGTGTGTACTTCTAGTCCTACCTACTTGAGAGGCTGAGGCAGGAGGATGGTTTGAGTCCACGAGTTGGAGGTTACAGTGAGACTCTGCACTCCAGCCTGGGCTATAAGAAGGTACATGTTTTTTAAGGAAAAAAGGTATAACCAGAGTACATAGGTAAAGTGTTTTGGGAAAAATACTGGCTTTTGGTTCTTTTTCATATTAACTTGATACAAAGACTGAAGTTGTTGGGTAAAGCTAATTGAGGTTAATAGTTGAGATAACATGCTCATGAGCTTTGAGAGTAACAGTGATTCAAATTGCTGATATCGATCATTTGTTACTTCATTTCATAAAATTATTTTCAAGTTAAACATGATCATATTGGGGTTATGTTTGTTTGTGTCATCCTCTAATTAAAGATCAGGTAAGGTAACATGTAGTTTTTTGTTGTAATTGTTTTGCTTTTAATGTGTTCAGCCCAAAGCAGTATCAACACCAGCACCAGCTGCAGCTCAGCAATCAAATCCTGTCACCACCACACCAGTTACTTCCTCCACAGCAACAACTGTGGCTCAGGCCCCAACCCCTGCCCCAGCTCCTGCTTCTACGCCTGTATCTATTACTCCAGCATCAACAACAACATCTCCCGAAGCTGCACCCGCTAGTGCAACTAAACAAGAGAAACCTGCAGAAAAGCCAGCAGAGACACCAGTGGCTACCAGCCCTACACCAACTGATAGGTAAGAACTGCCTTCCAGGAAGTTTTATCTCAAACTTTGTATTCAGTGAGAACTTCAAGTGTGTATTTATTTTTATTATTGTTTTGAACAAACTGACTTTTTAATCTTCCATGTTAAGCTTTTTCTAAACTTTGAAACACATGCTGTATGAGTCAATTTTGATAGTTTACTAGGGAGACTATAAGTCCTAATTTCCCAAATTGATATTTTTATACTCTGTGTTGATCCCCCTCCCATGTGTCAAAGTTGTTAATTCGTTTTGAGTAGAAACATTAGGAAATATAAATGGCAGAAAGAGAAAGAATTATAAAATAACAACATTGCCACCCAAATTATTATTTGTATTTGATCTGCTTTCTTTTTTGGACATTATATATCATAAGCATCTTTCCATGTCAGTTAATATTTCCAGTTGCTGACATGACATTGTGTCTGTTTCTGACTGACAGTAGCTAGCTCTTGTAACTTCAGAAGAGTACTCAACATCTTTGAGGTTTTTCCTCATCTGTAAAATGTGGATTACAGTAGGACCTATCTCACAAAGTTGCTATAAGGATTAAATGAAATATTAAATGACAAATGTTTAGAATAGCACATGGTGCATAGTAACTGCTTAGTAAGAGTCAGCAATGGTTATTTCACCTAACACCTTTTATTAAACTCTTGGCTTGTTTCAGTTTCTCACTGTTAACACCTATCTTTATGAACCTGTGTGTGTAGAAACTTAAGTTTTTGCTTGTTTAAATCTTAGAAGAAAAAGGGAAAAAGTGCTGTAATATTTTGGGAGTGAGAAATACTTCTTACAGGAAATTGGCAGTTATAAGCTCATTGAGTAGTTTAATTGAGATTTTTTTTTCCCTCCTCACTGATCAAATAAAATGGCCAAAGTAAATGCTTTTGTCAGGATTTTTTTAGCTAGAAATTATACAGAGCGGCTCGGCGCCTGTGGCTCAATCGGCTAAGGCGCCAGCCACGTACACCTAAGGTGGCGGGTTCGTATCCCCAGCCCGGGCCCGCCAAGCAACAATGATGGCTGCAACCAAAAAATGGCCAGGCGTTGTGGCGGGCGCCTGT
>CAUYQV010103696.1:0-10294 GCA_963574575.1 Galagoides demidoff | reverse complement strand
AATGGCCGGGCGTTGTGGAGGGCGCCTGTGGTCCCAGCTACTTGGGAGGCGGAGGCAGGAGGCTCGCTTGAGCCCAGGAGTTGGAGGTTGCTATGAGCTGTGATGCCATGGCACTCTACCCAGGGGGACAGCTTGAGGCTCCGTCTCAAAAAAAAAAAAATTTTTTTTTGTTTGGTCTATAACCTTTTCCACTTCCATTGTTTTGAGGCAAATTCCAGATATTTCATTTATAAATATTTCATTTTCTTCAAAAGATAAGCTTCCCTCCCCCCATCATAAAAGTATACAAAAAAAGGTTCTTTAAAGCCCTAATGGTTAATCCCTGGCTAAGCATCATATGGTATTAAAATTTTAAATACTAATATTCTGATGACTCCAGTTACTTCATCCTGGACCTCTCCATCATGATTCACATGAACTTTCCACTTGATATCTCCACTTCAAATAAACATTTCAAATGAAACATATCCAAAACAGAACTCTTAATTTTTCCCTGCAAATTCATTCCATCATATGTCTTCCCTTTTTGGCAAACAGCCGCATGATCCATGCCATGACTGAAGCTAGAAAACTGACTCCATCCTCGATTCTTCTCTTCCCCTAACCCCCTACTTAGAAAATATCAAGCCCTATTTATTCACCATCCAAAATATTAATATATTACAAATATATCTACTTTTCTCCATCTCTACTTCTACACCACCCTTGTCCAAACTACCATCACTTCTCATCTATTTACCAAAGTATTTTCCTTACTGATTTCTCTGCCTATCTCTTGCCCCTTGTAATCGGTTCTCTTTAGCATAGCCAAATACTCTTTAAAATCCAAATCCCATTGTTTCACTACAGTTAAGGAAGTTCCTACACAATTTGGCCTCTGCCTACCTGTCTAATTTTCTGTCCCTCAAACAAGCCAAACGTCATTCTCCTTTAAGCCCTTTTTATCAGCTACTCTCTGGAATGCTTCCATCAGATCTTTGCATGACTGGTTGCTTGTCATTCAGCTCTGAATTTAAATGTTGTTGTCTCAGAAAATTCTTCACTGACCTCCCAATGTAAAGAAACTCCCCGAGCCCTGTCACTGTCCATCACATCAGTCTTTATTTTAGATATATCCATGTTTATAACTTTTTCTTCTCCTGCCTTCAGGGTTCAATTTCCTTCTTCTTGATATATACCCTTTTATGAGTCTTTTCAGTAAACAGTGGTGGTAAACTCTTATTATGAACTAAAATTATATTTCTTTTCATGTTTCACTGTCAAACTTAAGTTCCATGTCCAAATTATGTCCCTGAATGTAAGAATGCCACCAAATACAGATTGCCCAGTTTAGGCACTTAGTCCCACCCTTGTATAAATAATTTTTTCATAATTAGTTAACAAGCTCTATTGCCAATCATATACTAATCCTTAAATTTTAGTTGAGCTGTGTGCAGCAGTGTGTGCTTCCAGTCATAGCTACCCAGGAAGCTGAGGCAGGAGGATTGCTAGAGCCTAGGAGTTTGAGTCTAGCCGAGGCAACATAGAAAGACGTCATCTCTTAAATAAATAAATAAATAAATAAATAATTTTTACTTAAGATTATTTTTTCTAATGAGAAAAGTCTAATGATTAAGAAAATAACTATAATACTCCAGGCAACGTTAAGAATATCATTCGCTCCTTGAATGGCCTCTGAAAATTTCTAATACTTAACAACCCTGGACATCATGCTCCCAATTAACAAAGACCCCCCACACACACACCATGTATTCTAGAGTGCCATGTAAGTCTAGCTTCTTTAGGACTCCCAGAACCATCTCAGGAATCTAGTTGTGTATAGTACAGCTAGGATTTTGTGCAAACCCCAGCCAACTTCTGGTTTGAACAAGCAGATTAGATTGGGCATACTTTTTGATCTTCTCAGAGACCTGGTAGCTAAACTATACTCCTCAACAACCCAGGAGTCAGTCCTGGTAGCCCTCTAATCTACTCCAGGGTTCAAGAGTTGGCAAACTATAGTCTGTGGTTCAAATCCAACCTGTCGCCTGTTTTTGTAAATTGCAAAGTATGACTGGAAAATGGCCACTCTCATCTTTTACATGTCTGTGGCTGCTTTTGAGCTGCAACAATAGGGGTGAACAGTAGAAACCACAGGGCCCACAAACCCTAAATAAAATATTTACTCTCTGCCCTTTTACAGAAAAAAAAGTTGCTAACCCCTGGACTACGCTTAATATCAGATTTATCTGTAGATAATCAAGCATGCTAGTGACCTTTAGCCATTCCAGTCAAACACTAGAAAGGTTTGACACTCAACTAAAGTAACCAGAGTCTGCATGTCCTAATGAACATGTATGTATGTACAATAGTATGAAAAATTAAAATCTCAACACTTCTTAGACTATGGTAAAATGTCATGTCTTTCTCTATAAAATTCATCTGGAGGCTTGAATTGTTTTAATGCCTGTGCTTCAGTTATATCTAAACTTAGCTTGTCTCTGTGCTTTACTAAGAGAATCCTATCAAAGTCTTCTTTTCATTCGTTGGACCAAACTGGCCTCTGAAGATCAAATTCCTACTTCTCATAAAGAAAAAAATAATTGGAGACAGAAGCTGAAAATAGCTGCTTGCACTCCTGATCACATAGATTTTTGCTCTAAAAAAACTTCTGGACTATCAGTATTTATAAAGATCACATCTAAATTTGCGGACATATTGTTCCTAAAGTTTAGATGAGTTAATGAACTCCTTACTGTTGAATATTTAAATAATCATGTTTTAGAGAAAACTGATAAATATCTTCCTTCATCCTAGTCACAGAATGATGCAGAATGGTCGAGTGTATATGCACCATGATGGGGGTGGTCTTCAGACAGCTTTATGTTTCTTTTCCTTTTGGGAGATGACATAACTCCAGAGAAGTAAACTGACTTGCTTAGAGTCTCATAATGAAAATGTTTCAAAGCAAAGATTCAAACTGATAATTCCCCATTTGTATTAGCTTTGTTTGCTGTTCCCTGAGTTAAATACCAATGCTTATTATGTAGTTCTTAACAGTACTTTCATTCCCATTATCTCAGCTATTTCTGCAGTCTGGCACTTTACATTCTTCCTGTTTTGTAGGAAATCAAGACACTGAGGTTCACTGACATTCTCAGGGCCACTCTACAAGTAGATGGCAGAGCCCAGACTAATTTCAGAGACTATTAGTTTCCATAAATGACTTTTGTTACACTATTGGTGGTGATTGTTGAGTCTTTTGGTGTCTGCCAGCCTGAGTACAGAAAGGCATGCTTGTAACCAGTAAGGGCTGCAGTGAGGTGTTCTGATTCATTGACCTGTCAAAATAGTCCTAAAGTACCTAGCACTGGCATAGTTATTCACTCTCTAAAAAGCACTTTATGTGAATGTCCTAATTAATGCATACCCCTATAAATGTCACTACACCCATTTTACAGATGAATAATGAGAGACATAGCAGAATAGCATTGGTGGCAGAGTTGAAATTAAATTTGACTTTCTAATTTCTAGGCCTGCCTTCAGACCTCTAGGCCACAGTTTCAGTCAGTGATTATTTAACATGACTGCAGTAGAGTATTGATTAAAGTTATCAGGTGATATTTAAAGGTATAATTCCAGGACCAGCAATTTATCCTCATATAGTACCTCTATAATGATGATTTATTAATAGCAAAGCGAAAGGCTTACCTAAAAGCAACAAAGTGATGATAGCTATGACATGCTGATCAGCCCCTTGCCCCCACCCCTAACTTTCAGAAAGTGGAATGTCCTCCTCAATCAGCCAGTGGGCCTTTCTGTGCTGCTGGCATGTGACCAAAGCTCCATTGTGCCTCTGGGAAGGTATCCTGTTCCTCTGACTTCCCAGTGGGGAGAGAGTGCCCTAGCAACACTTGCTTTCTACCTTGGAACCTAGCCCAATGCCAAACCCCATGGTGGTATGGGCAGAGATTCTGCTGGGAGTAGTGTGGATCCAGATCTTGGTGATATTTACTAGTGCCTTGCTGTTCAGATGCCAGCTATTTTTATTTACCACGTATTTACTGAGTGCTTGCTGTAATCCTCAGTCTCCTGCCAAGGGTGTTCTGAGAAGAAAGTGTCCTTATGGATAGTAAGATATCATGGGTAATAATGGGATTTGAATAATCTTTGAAGACAGGCTGAGTTTGGAATAAATGGGTTTATCTGAAGCCATGTATCTCAGAAAGTTTGGGAAAAGGATGGAAACATGCATGGTAGCATAGTCATAAGGGGCTTTAGAGACCTGCAGGTAGAATCTGGAAGGCCACAAGGATCTACAGATGATGGGGAACAAAGGAAAGGTAAAACAAAAGTGGCATTTCAGGAAGAGTTCCCTGGAAGTGTGGGTAGAAAGTGTAGGCACTGTGGTTCCTCTTGTAGCAGCTTCTTCAGTCCCCACGGCCTTTTTTTTTCCTCATGTTTTTCTGTATACTATTTATTTTTTTTAATCAAATTTACTTTTTGAATGTTTCTTTTTTTTTTTTTTATTGTTGGGGATTCATTGAGGGTACAAAGAACCAGGTTACATTGATTGCATTTGTTAGGTAAAGTTTATCTTATTATTGTGCCCCACCCCCAAAAGACCCATGTGTCACACACCATGACCCGCCCCCTTCCTCCTTCCCTCTCTCTGCTATCCCCTTACCCCTACCCGCCACCATGTACTAGGTCATTAATTGCCCTCATATCAGAATTCAGTACATGGGATTCTTGCTTCCCCATTCTTGTAATACTTTATTAAGAATAATGTGTGCCACTTCCATCCAGGTTAATACAAAAGATATAAAGTCTCCATCTTTATTTGATGGTTGACTAGTATTCCATGGTATACATATAACACAACTTGTTAATCCATTCCTGGGTTGGTGGGCATTTAGGCTGTTTCCACATTTTGGCAATTGTAAATTGAGCTGCAATAAACAGTCTAGTGCAAGTGTGCTTAAGGTAAAAGGATTTTTTTTCTGGGTAGATGCCCAGTAAAAGGATTGCAGAATCAAATGGGAGGTCTAGTTTGAGTTCTTTGAGGGTTCTCCATACTTCCTTCCAGAAAGGTTGTATGAGTTTGCAGTCCCATCAGCAGTATAAAAGTGTTCCCTTCTCTCCACATCCCTGCCAGCATCTGCAGTTTTGAGATTTTGTAATGTGGGCCATTCTCACTGGGGTTAGATGATATATCAGGGTAGTTTTGATTTTCATTTCTCTAATAATTAGAGAGCAGTTTTTCATATGTTTGTTAGCCATTCGTCTGACCTCTTTAGAGAATGTTCATCTCTCGTGCCCATTGATATAAGGGATTATTGGCTCTTTTTATGTTGATTAATTTGAGTTCTCTGTAGATCCTAGTTATCAAGCTTTTGTCCGATTCAAAATATGCAAATATCCATTCCCATTGTGTAGGTTGGCTATTTGCTTTTGTTGTTTTCTCCTTAGCTGTACAGAAGCTTTTCAATCTAATTAAGTCCCATTTGTTTATTTTTATTGTTGCAATTGCCACGGAAGTCCTCTTCATAAACTCTCTACCCAGGCTGATATCTTCAAGTGTTTTTCCCATGCTTTCTTTGAGGATTTTTAGTTTGATGCCTTAAATTTAGGTCTTTTTATTCATCTTGAATCAATTTTTGTAAGTAGAGAAAGGTGCGGGTCCATTTTCATTCTTTTACATGTAGATATCCAGTTCTCCCAGCACCATTTATTGCATAGGGATTCTTTCCCCCAGGGCCTGCCTTTTGATAAGATAACTAAAACATTACTGCATATGGTTAAGACGTGACTTAGGCTGGTGTCACAGACATTTCATACTTTCAGAGTGGCCTTCAGCCATTCCAGGTTTCTAACAAAAATCATAAATGTCCAAATCCTCATTTTTTACCATTTGGGGAATATATATAATTGTATTCTGAAAATGTACCTCATAAGCTTAAGAATGGTCCCAAAGTGACCACATTAAAAGTGACCCCCTTCCACATTTTTAATAGACTATTATGAATTTCTCATCTGTGACTATTTATTTTATTTTCTCTTTTCTGCTTATGTCACTTCTGAGGAATGATACTCCTTTACTTAAAATTTTCCTACTCACTTTTCTCATCTTGCTCCTATACTCATTGCCCTATTCTTTCTAGGAGAGAAAGGCAATGAAAAATAGTTTCTCAAAGTATAGTTCTGGGACCAACTGTGTCAGAATCACCTGGAGTGAATAAAGGCAGACTCCTAGGCATATCCCAAAGCAGTATATCAACCCCGACAGCTGGGCGCTGAAAAACTGCTGCTTTAACGAGCTCCCCGGGAAATTCTTAGGTATATTAAAGTTTGGTTTGGTAGCCATTGGCATATTGTAAAACATTGACTTTGAAGTTCCTGGGAATTGGGTTTGAATCCTGCTTTTGCCACTTACTAGCTGTGACATCTTGGACTAGTTACTTGAGTTCTGCTTACCAGTTTTCTCATCTTTAAACTAAGAGGGAGTAAAATAATTGTAACTAAACAGATACGAAGGACAGACTCAAAGCTAAACTGCAGGGTTCAAATCTGAACTCCACTAGTTACTAGCTGTGTTATCTGAGGTGAGTAACCTTTCTGAACTAATTTTCTTCGTTTGCAAAACACAGATAATATCCTGCCTAATAGGATGTGTTGTGAGACTTAAAAGAGTTTATAAAATTAAGGGATAAGAAAGGGAGACAAGATCCCCAACCCCACCCCAGGGCACAGTTGACAATGTCTGGAGACATTTTTGGTTGTTTTCAACTGAGGAAGCAAGAGGTGGTTCCCTAGCTGTGTGGATACCCCTTCACAACAAAGAATTATCTGACCCAAAATATTGATAGTGTCTCTTTTGAGAAACATAGCTTAGAACAGGCACATAATAAGTACTATATAAGTTTTGGAAACTATTGTTTTTTGCTATTATGGGAATAATAAACCTAACTTGGAGCATTATTGTTAGAAGATAAATATTTAAGCACAATGGTTAGCGCTCAGTAAATGTAGAGGTAGTAGCAGTGATGATTATTAATAGGAAGCCAGATATCTATAAACACAGTCATTCTATAATAGCTCCCTTTTAAGGAGTTTTTGTGATGTAAATAATGACTTATTTGGTAGATTTGTTTAGAATTTTTCTAAAGTAGAATATAGCTATATCCTTTTCAAAGCATTTTTATGTCCTCATCTTCATAATCAAGCATTTATTGATGAGTCCATATAACTGCTGAGCTTTCCTGGTGGTTCTAGTGCAGTAGAAAGAACCCAGAGGTTAGAATTAGGTAGTATTGGTTCTTATCCTAACTCTACCACCTAAGTGCCCATACAGTTTTAAGTAGTTGACTTCATTTCTTTCAATCTCAGTTTCCTCATCTGTAAATGAGAATAATTGCATCTACCTCCTGAAATGTTTTTGTGAATTAAATGGAAAAGTGCACAGCTTGTGCAGTGTTGAGTAGGAGTATGTTCTGAGTACTTTGAGATCTCATTCCCACCCTACATCCATTTCCTCAGTGAGCCTACATTTTTTTAGAGAGCAAAGTGTACATTCATTTCTAGCATCTCCATACTCTGACTCAAAAGCAGAGGGAGATAAGAGTAAAGTGGAAAAAGATGTACTGACTTGTTTCTCCAGTATTTCTGGGCATGCAGCAAAATTCCAGAACCCTGGAAAGCCTGTTCCATATCCTCCCTGGGTTAGTCCCCTCAAAGAGGGCTATGGGTGTTTTTTTCTAATATCTTGCCTCTTTGGAACCTTTACATTAACATCTCACCCATTCTTTAGACATGAACCAAGACCCAAATGACAATGCTGAGGAGCTACTTCTATATCTCTGTTGTTGAGAATGGCAACCATATACTATTGCTCTTTTCCAAAATTAATTTATCTTTTCTATTAATTTGCACAGATGGCACTCTGACTTTGTATTTCATTGGATTTTAAAACTGTAAATTTTTCTTAGTATTATGAAGGTGACAGTGATTTACATAGGCCTGTGTTTTTATCTGCTTCGCTGTCCTTCAATCTGGTGTCTTGAAGACACTTTTAATTTGCCATTCATGTCTGCTGAAAAACGGAAAAAGTAGATCTTTGCCGTGTCAGAAAATTAGATTCTATTCAAGACCTTGCACATGGTTGTCAGTTTTCCCCATCCCAAGACCTAGCCACTTCATTCACACCCATAAAGGCTACCTTTGTTTGACCAGACTATATTAGAGCTATTAGTAGAAACTCATCAGATCTCAGTTAAAGGTTAATCTCAGTTCAGGAGAAGTTTGACGTTTTTAGTTAAAGACTACAGAAGGCTTAGTGGAAAATTGGAGACACTAGATAGTGATCAGTGGACACAACACTTTCTGCCTGAGAATGTCAGTGATTGAAAAGTATAGCAAAATCAAGTTGATGACCTGGAAACTAAGATAGGATTAAGAAATGTCACATTGGTAGGGGGTCCTAGAGGAAGAGAGACAAAAAGAAACAGAATTTTCCATTTTTCTCTCTTCTAAAAGCTTACAAAGGTATAGAATTTAGTAATTTTGAACTCTTCTTACATGCTGTTGTAGATTGCATTTCTGCAAAAGTCCATCATCCCAAAACCCTTGAAATATGCAGCTCTAGAAACCAGTAACAAAACTGGACAATTTTGTTGCTAATGTGCCTTGATTTGATTTTTAGGGGTAGAATCACACCTTTTTTTATTGGCTGTCTTGGGCACCTAAAGACAGATGTACCTGCTGAAGAGAGCCAGCAAATTAAAACCACTTGCCTCAAGAGGCGGATGGTCTCCATAGAAGTCTGATTTCATTTGCTGTCCCTTCTGAAGCTGAATGAAGGTGTTTGAATTTGAAGGTAGAGTTAAACTGAAATTGTGGAAATACTTGGATACATACATAAGGGCCTTTAATCTGTTTTAATGTAGAATTTGATTTGCCTTTTTAAAAAGTACTTTCAGACATTTACAGAATTTTTTTAAAAATCTGTCTTGCACAAATTTTCTAGGAAAAAATTTAAAAGATTATTTTATTTGATGGTGTAATGATTAATCCTACCACCTGGGTAAGCCAAGTGAGCTTCCCATAGGAGATTGTTTCTGCAGCTTTGAATTATGTATGAATATTGCAGAGTGATGAGATAGATATAACCTTCCAAGGGATTCATTTATATAACAGACAAATCTGTAACAATGTTACTATTTCCTTTGAACACCTACATGTTCAAAAAATGAATTGTCTTTGTGGTGCTGATGGCATGGTTTCTTAAGAATCAGGTCAGACCATAAACCTGACCAAATCTCAATTAAAAACTGGTCATTAATAAAAAATTTGTTGAAAAATTTAAAGTGCAGTCAAATATTTGTTGTCCTTCTTTTATGACAGCAGAAGGAATGCTGAGGGTTCAGAACAAAGAGTAGGGTAACTCAGGATTTGACCCAACCTGAAGATCAGGGACCCAGATACCTGTTTTGGACTTTCCACATCATATTACAAGTGTAGGGATTGTTTTGATGTGAATTTAAAAATAGCAGAAATATAAAAGGCATAACTTCCTCTTTGTAAGCTATTTATTACTTTATAGTTCTGTTTTATAGTAATGAAAATGAAATTCATTGAATAAACTGGAAAAAAACAGTCTAGATACCCTGGTCATTGTTTAAGATTTCAAGATGTGATAACATATAGTATATAAGAAGTTTTCACGTATTTCATGTAATTTTCATTTTAAAGAATTTGTTATCATCTATCTCATGGGTGAAATGGGAGACATTTTCATTTTCTCTGTTAACTTCCTCCTGATGCTGCCATCAAGTGTGTTCAGAAGATCAAAGTAATAGGGAAACAATCTAGGTTCTGATTCCCATCTTAGTGTTTTTTGTGTCACATTAAACATTTACAAATGGTGGTGAAACTCTTGGTTAGGAAATAAACCCTGTATTTATAAAATGTCATTTTAGTATTTGGGAGGGTTTTCTGATTTAATGTCTAATATGAAACAAGGCAATGCTCAAAAATTAAATTCCCTTATTAAATTAATGCACCTAATGATAAACTAATCATAAGATTTTCCTTTCTTTTTTCTTCTTGAATGATTTGTATGTGTTGTTTATGCATAGTGAGTGAGTCAACCCTCTCCGATGCTTTTTCTCAATTCTTTTTTTTTTTTGAGACGGCGCCTCAAGCTATCCCCCTGGGTAGAGTGCCATGGCATCACAGCTCATAGCAACCTCCAACTCCTGGGCTCAAGCGAGTCTCCTGCCTCAGCCTCCCAAGTAGCGGGACCACAGGCGCCCGC
>CAUYQV010103695.1:0-17715 GCA_963574575.1 Galagoides demidoff | reverse complement strand
CATATGCATAAATATATTCATGATCTATGTGTATATGACCTAATAAAAAATAAATAAATAAAATTTAAAAAGATAAAAAAAAACGTGCATACATATTTTTGGCACCCTCTGTCTTGGTAGATTTATGAGTAAATTTATGCTTCCTTTCACTTTCAAAATTATAGTTTGAACAGTAAATCATACAATCTTCCAGTGACTATGATAAAAATCCTGTCCCACCCTCCTTCCGGTGTCTGGAGATGAGAAGAGAGTGTATGACAAGTGGGGCTGAGGCAACCCTTCCATGACTATGAAGACAGAGACAAGAGCAAAGGAAGCATTGGTTCTCGAACCAGTAAATTCTGGAAGTGCAGTGACTTTGGATTTGGTCACCAAAGTGAAGACTTGTTTTTCTCACATAAGGCAGTTTGAGAGCAATCTTCTGTTCCCTGCAGGGAAGGAGATGAAAGAAAGGAGAAGAAGAAGGAGGCCTTTCCTTGCATTCTACTCAGAGGGAGACAGACCTGGGCTTTTCTATTGATTTCACCATTCTCATTCATCTAAATGTAAATTCCAGAATTCCTAAAGCAGAGGCATAGAGAAAGTAATGCTAACTATAACACAAAAATCTTACCCCCAATAACTCAAAACCCACCATTACCCCTGGAAATGGATGAGCCACCATTGCTCCTGACCCCTCTGTGACCAGCTAGGTCTGGGGACACAACAATTTGACTTTCACATCACTGAAAGTAGCTAGGTCCAGAATTTACATTTTCTTTTAAAATATGACATTCTTTGTGTGCTATTTCAGACGAGAGTATTCAGTTGAGAAACTCTGGAAATTGCTTTTGATTCCCTTTGAACTATGTAGAAAAGGAAACATATTTCCACTTACTTGAAATCACTTTAGGAAAATGATGAGTGAAATACAAAAATTTCCACATGGCTTTTATTGAAAAATGTCTTGATATCTAACTATCCTTTGTTCACCTAAAGTAAATAAAAGCGTCTCTCTCTCTCTATCTTTCGTTCTATCTATCTATGGAGATAAAGCATTGCTCCATTGCCCTGCCTAGAGTGCTATGGGTCATCACCTGGGCTCCAGCAATCCTCCCACCTCAGCCTCCCAAGCAGCTGGGACTATAGGCAACTGTCACAATGCCCGGCTGATCTTTCTAGTTTTAGTAGAAATGGGATCTCACACTTTCTCCCTTTGCTCAGGTTGGTCTCAATCTCCTGAGTTCAAGTCACCCTACTGTCCTCCCAGAGTGCTAGGATTACAGGTAAAAGTCCATTTAAAATTGTTTTAGAATTGATAACCAAACATGAGATTGCTCAGGTGTCCCCAGCACATACTGTATATACATGTGGATAAATGTCTGTTATAACTTCTAAAGCAGCTGCTGACTTTCAATGAAGAAACACGTTTGGCGAGAGTATGGCTCAGCACACAGTTATCCCCAGCGCATAGTCCAGTGACTCATTTCCTCTTTTTGTATTATTATCTTTGTAAGATAATGATATGGTTCTGTGGGGTCTCGGTTCAGTAGGAACTGGTTCCTTACAAGGTAGTTTGCTCTTCACTGCTTTAGACAGTACGTGTTTTGCAGCTTTGTCTCTGATAGAAGACAGTGTTCTTTTTCTTTTCTTTTTTTACTTCAGGTTAACATGAGGGCACAGATGATCAGGTGACCTTGTTTGCGTTTGTTAGGTAGAGTCCGGTTGTGGTTGTGCCCCTCATCAGTGTCCTTTTCCTTCCTCCTGCTGCAGATGTCCACACAGCATGCTGCTCTGGGGTCAGTTGAAGAGGGTGGGTCAGTTCTTGGCTCACTGATTTGTCTGAATGAGCTCGACATCTTTACACATCTGTAGTGACCTGCACTCAGAAAAAATTAATCTTCCCCGCACAACAGCCTATCTTCCTTCCGTTGGGTCCTGTGAGCATCCAAGGCTTACTTCTGTGGCAGAAGGATGCACATTGTGGTCAACAGCCCTTCCAAGGCTCCACGGAGTGAAGACCACATCCAACACGCAACACTCCTACTAGCAGCGTATGAAAGTGCTCACTTCCTCAACACTTGCAAAAATGTTTATCGGTTTTTTGCATTCCAAGAGCCAAGATTTTAAAGAACTGGTATCTCATTACTGTTCTAATTTTATCTCTTTAATCACTGCAGAAAGTGTATTTTTTGCTATTTCTCTTGTTTTAGTTTTAAATTGCCTATTCTTGTCATCTCTCTATCAGAGTGTATTTTTTCTTTTTACCTTGAATTTCTTTGCATAAACAAAACCTTATGTCTGTGTGCGTGCATGCACCATCACGTGTGTTAAGACCATGGTCCTAAATTGGGCTTAGGGTTGGGGGATTTAATGTCAGCCTCACTCCACCTCCATGTCATTATGGCTGATGGGGGAAAGGAAGTTAAGACATTCATATTTTGAAAACAGAAAATATTCTGATATCTCAGCTAATTAATTAATCAACTAATCAATACACTCAATTTTTCCAGTTATCCCATCAATATACGAATTCAGTACCTACTGTTTCAGGCACTGTTTTAGGATGTGGAGATACAGCTTTAGTGAGGCTACGCCCCGTCTGTATGGCAATTACACTGCAGTGGAAAAATTACATGACGACCAGCAAATAAATAAATGGTATATATTAATTTCAAGTATTGATAACACCATGAAGACAATAAAATAGGGTGAGAGAATAATGACAGTGGTGGGCATTTCAGCTGTAGATACTTTTAGCCTCACCATAGACATTACCCTAGACAAAGAAAGAAGAGCTGTCTCTAGCAGTGCTTCCCCCACCTCGTCCCTCCCTTCTCCCTTTCCTCCTTCCTATTTCCCTGCCATTTCCCCTCCTTCTTCCTTCTGGAACTGCAGTAGGACAGATAAGGCAGATTCATGGAGGACCTTTTTTTCTTTTTTTTTTCATGAAAGAAAGGGCTATTTTTGTCTGATTTTTCTTTGTGAAAAAGCCTAATTCTGGCGAGTGTTTTATTGTCACCTCCAAGGAGACAGTCCAACCTTGTAAAACTGGCTTATATGTGAAATGAATAAATATCCTTCTGGTCCCATCAGTCCTCTTTCTTCATTGCCCAGTTACCAAAGGCGACTGAGTATTCCACGACCTCAGAGCTTTTGCATTAACATGCTCTGCTAACGAGCCTGTTCTTGGCCTGTGTGTACTGGCTTATCTCCATTTTTGAGTAGATGTGTAACTAATTTTCAAGCATTCTTCTTGATTCAGTCACAGAACTAATGATGTTGAGGATAAAAATACTTCCAGAATGAAATATGTGCCAGTTCACTTCTACCCAGCAGTTATTCACTATCAAGCTTCTTTTTGTAGCTCATTTCAAACTAAGCCTTTTAAACTCTCCTGGTCCTTGTTTGAGCCTGTTTTAGAGGAGCTGTCATAGAGGGACACTTTCCTGGTGACCCTGACTTATCTCCCCCATTCAGTCCAAAGCTTCCCATTTAGTGGACTCAGTTTATAGGTATTAATATACATGAGCATATTGTGCTCAGTGACTTCTTGGCCCTTAACTTTTCCTCTGAAAGTTTAAGTACCTCTTTCTTGAGATTGCAGCTGACCAGAGTCTCGCCACTTATCACAGTCCTTTAAAATTAAAGCACAACTCATACCATTAACATTAAATAAGTGCCTGGGACACTAATCCCATTGACTTCTTACTTGAGAAGAGAGGGTAATAGAAAAAAAATAAGGTAACAAATATAAAGATGCCTAATAAGTCTGCCTACACTTTTGTTTGGTAGAAATGTGTAACAAGATCATATTTGCCTGCAGCAGCGAAGTCAGACTCAAGGAGGGATTCTTTCTGTTCCTTTCTTTGCATCAAAACATTGGGACAAGTATTTTTTTGCAGTTACTCTTTTAACGGTTATTTACATTTAAATGTTGATTGCCAATACTAATGGCAGCAGGTAATTTGAGAAGTTCCTAATTCAAAAATAACTTAAATATGGCTTGAAATGTACTTTAGTGCTTTGATTTTAACATGGAGTAATGAAGATTCATAAGATTTAATATGGCATACTATCTATAAAATTTATTGATTAAATGTTAGCCCCATGATTCAAAGAAGTAAGTTAACTGCAAAGGGGGCAGTATTGTGTTAGAACATGGAGTCCAGGAGGGGAAAATTGATTTTCATCAAAGTTCTGCCACTGGAGGGATAGGTGACCTCAGTCAAGTTGTTAAACTTGGAATAATAGTAGCACTTATGTCATTGCATATTTGAAAGGATTCAAAGAGATGTCAGCCTGTAATCACTTGGTGAGTTGCTTGGTGCATGTAAGTTCCTGATGTTAGTTATAATTGTTGTCATTATTTGGGTAAGTGTCAACCACTAGATAAATGTATTGGATTTTTGAAAGGTCAGGGGCTAGGTTTTATGTCAAAGTCTTAAGAAATACGCTATTATAGACTTTGTAAAGTACAAGGTTTGACAATTAAGGTCAAGAACTTGCTACCATGCACTTGAATTGGCAGTACTGTACAAACGACTCTGTCAAGTTTCATAACCTTGGCATATCAGGATCTCCCAGCTATGGTCGTGTGGACCTGTGCTGCTGTCTCGCTAGTGGCATTCATTATTGCTGTTGCACGTTTTTGTGTGTTGACACAAGAATGTCAGAACTTGAATTAGAGCAATGAACAAACATTTGTTAACTTCTTGTTAAACTTGGCAAGAATGGAAGGGAAATCAGGGACATGCTAGTCCATGTTTGTGGGGATAATGCCATGAAGAAAACAGCAATGTATGAATGGATTAAACATTTTTCTGAGGGGAGAGAAAGTGTCACTGATGAAGAGACCTCAGGGTAGTAAGACCTCAGATAGTAAGACCCTGATGAAAACATTGCAAAAAGTCACCAAATTGTGCATCAAAATTGTCACTGACTGTGGAAACATAGGAAACCAAGTAAACACTGCTAGAGAAAAAGGAAAATCTTAACTGAAAGTCTTGGCCAACAACTCATGGCTTTTGCATCACAATGCACCAGCTCACATAGTACTGTCTGTGAGGGAATTTTTAGCCAGAAGACAGATAACTGCATTGGAACATCCTCTCTACTGACCTAATCTGAATCTGATCCTCAGTGACTTTTATTGTTACTCAAAGATAAAGGAAAAATTAGAAGAAAGATATATTGATGACATTCAGGACGTCAAAGATAATAGGATGACAGCTTTGATGACCATTTCAAAAAAAGAGTTCCAGAATTGCTTTGTGTGGTGACTAGGCACTGGCATCAGCTCCCCAGGGGAGGACTTCAAAGGTGACCAGAGTGATATTCAGCAAGGAGGTAGGTAACACTTTTCTAGGATGAGTTTATGAACTTAGTTGTCAGACCTATGTGATCAAGGATAAGAAACCAGACAAATGCCAGCAAATGTAAACTAAGCCTTGCATAAGTATATATCTAGGTCAGTCAGTCTAAATGTGGGGTCATGTAACATGTAGGAGATTATGGGCCCATACATTTTTGTGTCTTTTATAACTTTTTTTTTTTGGAAGGAAGTATGGTGAATCCTCCAAGAACTCAAACTAGACCTCCCATTTGATCCTGCAATCCCATTACTGGGTATCTACCCAGAAGAAAAAAAACCATTTTATCATATGGACACTTGCACTAGACTGTTTATCATAGCTCAATTTACAATTGTCAAAATGTGGAAACAACCTAAATGCCCATCAACCCAGGAATGGATTAATGAGCTGTGGTATATGTACACCATGGAATACTATTCAGGTACTAAAAATAATTGGAGACTTTACATCTTTTGTATTAACCTGGATTAAGGTGGAATGCATTCTCAGTAACGCATCACAAGAACAGAGAAGCAAGAATCTTGTGTACTCAATTCTAATAGGAAGGCAGTAGATGATCTAACATTTGGTGGGGGTAGGGGAATGTGGAAGCAGAGAGAGGGTAGGAAGTAGGGGGTTGGGGGGGTCATAGTGTATGGCGCACCTCTTCAGAGTGGGACACAATTATAAGAGGGACTTTACCTAACAAATGCAATCAGTGTAGTCTAATTCTTTGTACCCTCAATGAATCCCAAACAATGTAAAAAAAAAAAAAGAAAGAAAGTCCCAGCACCCCAAAGCCCCACTGGCATTTCCCTAATCACTATCCCCTTTTCCCTGAGCTCTCTCCCCAGCCAAAAGTGACCATTATCATAGCCTTCTATACCACAGATTAGGCTAGCCTGTGGGGGGGAGCTTTTTATGAAACTAATCATATGGCATATGTTCTCTTCTGTCTGGCTTTTTAACTCAAAATTGCTTGTGAGATTCATTCATATTGTTGTGAGCAGTGGAGGTTCCTTTTCATTGCTGATTATTATTCCTTTACATGAATATACCACAATATATTTATCCATTCTAGATATGGACATTTGGGTTGTTTTCACTTTGCAATTGTTAGGAAGGAAGCTGCCTTGCCACCTTGTATGTGTCTTTTAGTGCACATATGGGGCCTGTCTGTTGAGGATACACCTAGAGCTGGCATTGCAGAGGCATCAGATGTGCCCATAAAGATCAAATTTTGAAAATAATAGGAAAACTGCACGAGTACCCTTCCTTACGTCAACTCCTTGATATTTCCTATGTCTTGAAGACCATCCCTTCTGCTAAATGAAGCAAAGAAACATACACCCTGCAGCTGTCAGGTGTTGTGGCCTGCTGGGCAGTTTCAACCCCCCAAATGTGGTGACTCTGCTCATCTCCTGCAGCTTTCATGTCACTCGCCTTCCTCAGAATGTGAGATTTGTTTTCATTCATGTGTAGACATACGTTTCATTAACAGCTTTAGAAATGTTTTCCATTCAGGGTCTGCAATGTCTAGAAGTGGACTTTGATATTTTTCTGGGACAATAGATGCTGCTGTTTAATGATGGATAAATTTTAACCTGATGATTTCTGAGACTTGACGTGGGGCTGGAGGGTACACTGGTTTACTAGTGCTAAGTGATCAGACTTCTGAAAGTAAATTAGACTTTATTTTACACACAAGGAACAGTCAAGAGTTTAGAGTAGGAGGCATGGGTGCCATCCTTTCACTGACAGTTTGGATATAACCAAAGTGCTGCATTTATAAAACAATTAGTATCTTTATGAAGGGATCAAGTTGAGATTACATATTTGACTTCCACAAGACAAAGAGGCCTAGAACATTCTGCAAAGAGATTGCTTAGCTTTTATGTTATGTGTGATGAAGATACAGAAACATATGGGCAAACTTAATTCCATGTCTGCAATGCTGAGCCCTTGCTATGCGTTTTATGACCTCATTTGCTTTTCCAAGCAACCCTATGAGTTAGATGCTATTATTATCTCCTCTTTTAGATGGAACAGTGTAGACTGATAAAGGTCACATTTCTGTCCCAATGATAGTTAAGCAGCACTGTTGACGGCAGAAACTCAGAACCCAATCCAAGTTTTCATGAACTCTGCTGCTGAAATTGTGAGACACTTTGTATGTCTCCCTGCTCTGTCCTGGGCTGTATCAGAGTGGGACATTTACAATAAATCTAGTCTTGCTTCTTGATTAATAACTTGGCTACCTTTAGTTCTCTCTCCTTTAGAATTGTTATTTACCAGTTTCATCATTTTTGTCTTCCATTGGTTATTTCCTCACAATTCCCTTGACGAGGAAGGTTGACACCGCCTCTGCTCCAAATCCCATCAGACTGTAGTCTAACATTTTGGTACAAGAGCATGTCTCGCATGTAGGTTCTCCTCCAAGCTTTCTGTTTATTGGTTGACATTTTAAGCTGAGGTCTATTCAGGAATGATGCTGCCAAGTATAGCATGTTGGTGGTTTGCAACAGCATAGTTATTTTACATGGCATGTTAATACCTGAGAATGTTAAGTGGAAAAGACAGAACATAAACTGGTTTGCAACAGCTAATTACAACATAGAACTGTGTGCCTGCACATTAACAAAGATTGGAAGATAGTTTTCACAAGGTGGGTATTGTTCATTATAGTTTATGTTACATGCTATGTTGCTTAAGTTAATAGAACTAATAAATACCAGATTGACTTGGAAAAGTGATGTAAAAATAATTGGGGGAGAACATAGACCAAGTGTTGTAAGTGGGAATTATACTAATACCTTTGTTGGAATCATGTTTATGGTTTGTAAAGTATATCTGCATACATAGTCTTACAGGAGCCTTATAACATCATCAAATAGGGAACAGGTATCATCCGCCTCATTTTTAGATGAAGGATCTAAGGCATGCTGAAATTTGTTTGACTTGCCGTAGGTCCCCAGTGGTGGAACAAGGATTTGAGCTCAAATTTCCTTGGTTTAATGTTCCTCTTATCATGTCGTGTTGTTTTCTTTTCACCACAAAACAGATGTACTGGTTATTGGGTATACAGAAATAACCCTCTTGCTACATGATGTCTATTAAAATCTAAAACCAATTGATTGAAGTTTTTCTCTTATGAGGATATGTATTAAATCATCTACAAATGTAATCAGTGTAACGTAATTCTTTGTATCCTCAAGGAACCCCAAACAATTAAGAAAAAAAGTCTAAAATCAAATCAGTAGTTCTAAACTACATCTCCAAGGTCACCTTCATCTGAGAAATCCTTACCAGTTACACACCTCTAAACTGAGCAAACTGAACCCCAATTCAATAAATTACTTTAAGTCCTGAAGAAGAAGCGATGTAATGTGACTTAAATCCAATCTTCCTTAATCTCTCCTTTTGGGCTATAAAACATGTTATCAGGTTAATACAACCTCTACAGAAAGAAATATGGAGAATGTTCAAAGAACTAATAGCAAACCTTCCATTTGATCCCTCAATTCCATTACTAGGTATCTACCCAGAAGGAAAAGAATCATTTTATCATAAGGAGATTTGCACTAAAATGTTTATTGCAGCTCAGTCCACAATTGCCAAGACATGGAATCAACCCAAGTTTTCATCAACCCATGAATGGATTTACAAACTGTGGCATATATGTATATACAATGGAATACTATTCAGTCGTAAAAAAGATGGAGAGTTTACATCTTTTGTATTTACCTGGATGGACTTGAAACACATTCTTCTTGGTAAATATCACAAGAATGGAAAGCAAGTATTCAATGTACTCAATAGGAATACAAAAAACAATGGATAAGTAACTACATTCCCACATGAGAGAAAAACATAATTAAATTCAAGTGGGGGGAGATGGGTAGAGGAAGAGGATAGGGAAGAAGGGAGGAGGATGGTAAGCTCTCACCTGATGTGCACAATGTAAGCGTATACAGCACACCCCATGGATGAAGGGTTCGACCACAACTTGAACTACACCTAAGAAATGCAAATAATATAACATAATCATTTGTAACTTCGTATCAGTGTGAAAAAAAAAAGATATGTTCCCAAGTATATGGTAGCTTTCAACTTTTTCCTTTCCAAATTTTTTATTTTTAAATTTTAAATTCTGAAGTTGGGTGCCGTTGTTACCACCTTTTGGCTACTGTAAATAATGGTGCTGTGAACATGGGTGTACAAATAACTATTTGAGACCCTGCTTTGAACAAATACAAATAACTTTTTGAGACTCTTCTCTTGGATATAAATTGAGAAGTGGAATTGGCAGATCATATAGTAATTCTATTTTGTTTTTCAAGAAACTACCATACTATTTTTCATAGTGGCTGCTCTGATATACATTCCCACTGACGGCATGCAAGGGTTCTGTTTCAACAACACTTATTATTTTCTGTTAATTTTTTTTTTTGATAGGAAACATCCATTGGGTGTGAGCTGGTATCTTGTTGTGGTTTTGATCTTATTTGTCTAATGATTAGTGATGGTAAGCATCTTTCCATGTACTTGTTGGCTATTTGCATATCTTTGGGGGGAAGCATCTATTCAAGGCATTTGCTCATTTTTTAATAGAATTGTATGGATTTTTGTTGTTCAGTTGTAGAAGCTCTTTATATATTTTAGGTATTAGTATTTTATCAAATATATGATTTGTAAGTATCTTCTTCCATTACATAGGTTTCCCTTTTACTTTATTGATTGTGTTCTTTGGTGCTCAAAAGTCTTAGGTTTTGATGCAGTCACTTTCTTCTTCACCAGTTTTTGGCTTATGTTCCCTTTGAGAAATCAATAAAATAAATAGACCATCTCCCAAGATAAACAAAACACAAGCACACTGGAGTAAAACCTCACATGCCAGCTCATGAGGTTTTCTGATTTCCGGGCATCTATCCAGAGAGCTCTGGGGGAACTTTCATCTCTTGACTGCTCCGTGTAGGATGCTTTGGCTGTGTTTAGGCACAGATGCTGGGTGCTGGGGTGACAGCTCCCACTCTGCTCTGCTCTGAACCCAGACCTGCTTATTTCCACATTCTGAACCTAGATTTCCTCTAGTGGAGAAAAGTTAGGTCTGCAGTTCCTGTAATAACAGGAATTTAACTAGAAAGGCACAAGTTTGTATAGGTGGTGACTAAGAGTGTGTGTGTGGAGGGTGTAAAGGAGGGCAGTTAGGGATGGGGGAGGGAGGAATGGGGTTACCTGAAGGAAAGTGGCTGGTCCTACGGTGATGTATCAAGGTAAAGATCCAATGAGAATAATGCAAACCATCCTGAGCACTTAGAACAGAGAGAATTTAATTCAGGGAATTTATTGCACAGAAGGTAAAAGAAGCAGAAAAACCAACCAGGCCACAGATTGCCAGCCCAGAACTCCTTTTCAAGCAGAAAAGTTGCAGAGAAGGATAGAGTAAATAGTTCAAAGCAGAAAGGAAAGGGGATAATCACTGGCCTCTTTTTCCAGCCAGAAGCCAATTGCCTTGGGAGTGAGAGAAATAGCAGAGCAGGGGACAGGCAGGGAATCAATCTCAGGCAGACAGGCCCAGGATGGTGAGATGTGCCCAGCATGGCTGTGCCATGGGATACCAGCAATCTTCTCCTGCTTTATTTGGAAGATCCCAGTTCTTTTTTGAAGTCTGCTGACTAAGCTTTATGCTTAGGCTGCTGTCAGCTGGAAGGGATATGACTGTCCTCAATTTGGCTAAGGCTGTGAAAATTTGGAACTAAGGTAGATAGTGTAGATAGAGGACAAGGGAGGGGTGTGAGTGGCCAAACTCATGACCTTGCCTGAACAATACAATTAAGTAATTTATCTAAACAAGTCTGGCTGGTTGGTTTGGGAAAGTCAAGAACTGGGTGCCTTTGGTAGTGCAGCCAAGGAAGGCAGAGTGGAGGATTTTAAAATTAGTAAGTATGAAATTAATTTCTTTTCCTGCATACAATGATGACAAAGACTTATTTTTCATTTTACTTTGTGATGTGTATAATTCCTTATATATAGTCCTTAAATAGAGCAGGCCACGTGAGTTACAGAAAAGCTCTGCAAAAATAGATGTTGTCCTTTCTTTAGGATGTCACAGAGAGTAGAGAGAAGAGGGAAGAGGGAACTGGAAGAGAAAGGGAAGAGAGCAAGACTAAGAGCAAGAACAGAGAACAATGTAGAAGGTTTAGTTTGTCTTTTTAAAGGGAAGAAGTGATCGGAGAATCAAGGCGTTAAATGCAACATAAGTAATAGAACAAGAGATGGTCAAGAGAGAGGGCAAGAGGGTTAAAGAGGAGCAGAGCAGTTTTAAGGGAGCTTAGTTGAGGTTAACTGTCAGGCACATTAAGCTAGGCACTTAAAACATTCATTCACTGATCTTAGGTTTTCACAGCCTTAGGTCTTCTGAGTTATATTCTGGGCCCCACTCAGTGCTTGTATTCAGCCAGGATGGACTAGTGCAGGGGTAGCAACTATTAAAATACTGAGTTAGCAAATGGTCTCAGCCCCAAGGTATAGCCACACACCCCTCCTTGTTGCCCAATGCCTCAGCCCCTATCTTCAGGATCCCAACTCTTGGCCACCTGGCAGGCAGCCAAAGGGTTAATCCCTAGACCAGCAGAGTCTTCCCATCCCTGTTCCAGGGCTCCAGCATGATGGGTTGGCAAACATTTAGAATGTTACCCCTGCGTTGATGGGGCTGCTACTACACAAAGCACAAAAGGATTACTCTCTGGGTTTCAGCTGTACTGATTAAAATATTATCATCCTGTAATACAGGCTAGAAGGAATCAGAAGAACAGATGTGTTCTGAAGGTCAACTGACCTGACTCCGGCTTCAATGAAAGAGAAAAATTCAGCAATGATGCAGATGGTTTCCAGATACAAGCTGGACTTTGAGATTAGATTGATAAACTCTTCCAGGGCATTCTGCCTACTGAGGAGCAAAGGTTAAGAAAAATACTTTAGTTGAGCATAGAACTTTGCTGGTGATATATCTAAACAATACCCTGACTCCATCTTACCTGGTGATTTAATCTCTTTAAAGGATTCCAGCTATTGATCAAATCTTTCAAACAGAAATTTACTCAACAAAGTTCCAGATCTGAGACAAGCATACATGAAGAGTTAGGTCATAGTTTGGTTCTATCTTCAAAAGCCTCTACTAATTCAAGGCATCCACTGATGTGTATGTGTCTCCATGTGTGTTTTAGTTTTGGTCAGTTACCTTTTCCCTCTACTGCTAGATGTGCATTGTGAGTAAAAACTTGCAGCAATCAGCATTTCAGTAGATCAAAACCCCTCCATTTTGATGTAGTCACACTTGCCTATCACTGGGAGGTAAGGGATCTTGAATCTACACTCTTAGCCTAAATTCCTTCCTTCCTTCCTTCCTTCCTTCCTTCCTTCCTTCCTTCCTTCCTTCCTTCCTTCCTTCCCTCCTTCCCTCCCTCTCTTCCTCTCTCCTTTCCTTTTCCTTCCTTCCTTCCTTCTGGAAGTTATCACTCTTTTTACATGATTACCCCAAATTCTCTTTGAGTATAAAGATTTAATCACTAGTTTTGCTAAAACATTTTCTCCTTCCTCTGAAAATCACCACAAAAATCTGATAATAATAGTTACCAATTACCTGGGATTATATATTTTTATTTATTTATTTTTTTACAGTTTTATTTTTCTTCAGCAAAACCTCTTTTTCTTCTGGTTGAGTAGTTATGTCTTCTGTCCATGCTGTGGTAAGTTCCAGGACTCCAGCATGATGGGTTGGCAAATATTTAGAATGTCATAATGCTAAACTATGTTCTCTCGAACAGAAAAGTGACTTCCACACTGGGATGTGAACTGCAGTTGGCCTTTTCACCCCAGTGTGGGAATACAACAAGCCTTAGGACAGCTTTCTCTAGTGTGAAACATCCTGCCTGGGGAATCCTGGGGGCAGCAGCAACTGCAGTAATTTGGAGCCATTCCCCATCCACTGTTGAGCAGGTTTCATTAAGATCAGTTAAAAAGAAATTCCAAGAGTGCTGTTGGACCACAGTGTACTGTTAATCTATAGTTCGTTTGGGGGCCTTCTCTCTCCATCCCATGGGCCAATATTCATGAACATTTGTCCAGCCTTTCCTTAAAGAATGAGCTGATATGTCACCTTATTCTGTTTTTCTGGACGGGGATTTTTGGGGAGACAAAAGGTAGAGATATTCAACTACAAGCTTAGCCTCTGTGTGACCTAAGCCTGCCCCTGCCTAGTGCACTGTTCTTTCTGGCAGAGGCTGAGAAGACTCCCCGCATTCTGACAACAGGACACTGAGACCCGCTGGGAGATCCCCGGTGTGCAAATGGTTCTGACTGTGTTTAGTTGTGCAGGTCTCAGATTAGCAGGTTATGGTGGTTTCTGGGAGGCCTGGGCTTTCTGCAGAGGAGGCCCTGCTGAGAGAACAGCTGAAGTTTGCCCCCAAGATCAGAGAGCAAGCTTGTTTAGGTTAAGGCTTCAAAGTGCTAGCTTCTATTACATTTTAATGATCATAGTCATATTTTATTCATAGAGCTCAAGCTGAGCAGCCTGGAGTCAGGAGAACACAAGGTTTCCATTTCACACTCAGGCCAGTCTATGAAAAAGTTTGAAATAAAAGGAAGCTTGGAGATTGGGTATCATTATTAAAAAATGAACATAAAGGATTTGCTGAATATTGACAATAAACTATCTGGGGTAATAGATTTATTAGGGAGGCTCTGATGGCTTATGTTGAATATGTGAACAAGTCACATCTCATTTGGTAGAGAATCAACCTCTCATTAGCTTCTATTTCCAGACCTTCATGGTATTCCTCTAGCATATTGCTACCTCTAGTAGAGATATAACTCTCCCTGGAATTCTTCTCCAACTTTGAAAGTTTTAGAACATTCTCTGTGTTTTACCTTGTGCTTTTTGAAAAGGCAAAAAAAAAAAAAGGAAAGAAAGAAAAAGAAATATTGGGTTGTCTTCCATTTCTACATGTCTACTGTGGAGAAGATTGAGTGAGCTTCTAATTCATTTTGTAGAAAAGAATGAAGAAGAATTTAATTTCCTCTTCACCATGCTGCTAGATGCAAGTAATGATAGGGGGCGATTAACTTTTATGTTGCTGGAGCATTTTCACTTGAAAGTCATTTTCAAAGAAACAGCAAGTAAGCCTGGTAATTTAGAGTTTGTTTGAGGCACTTTCAAAGTGACCTCTGTATTTTGGGGGAGATTAGGACAACACCGATGGTGGTGGTAGGGGGGGGGTGAGACTCAGATGTATAATTGGAATCAGTTGTGAAAGATTTATCTACAAATCCACCTTGAACCCTTCGGCCAAAAGAGGAAGCTTTAACTGTGGCCAATGTTGACTTTTCTTTGTCTTTTTTACTTTTTGCAGCTGTACTTGGAGATCAAAGGACACCTCTGGAAGGAACCTCAGGTTAATGATGATAACAGTTGTTCAACATTAATTCAGCATCATCAGTTTTTCATGATCTGCCTTAATTCAGGGTCATATTCTTGTATATTTAGCAGGTTCCCTATAATTATGGAGTGAATAAATAAATGAGTAAAGAAAGGGAACATGAGTACATTACACCCTTATCCAAAAACTGTTTTCTTGGATGTTGCAAAGCATTATATGGTTTTCTTTCTTCTTCTTCTTTTTTATTTTTGCTGTAGATTTACTTCCTTAATTACATTTTGCTTGGGTTAATATGAAAATTCATGTTTTTTAGTACTTTCACACTAATTATGTGGATTTACAAACCCAGAGGGCGCTGAATAGCAAGGAGACATCAGGAATAAAGTAAAAATGTTCCAGTGATAATTCTTAAGTGGGTAATCCACTCACAGTTCATTTTCCCAGATGACAGCCATTTGTTATTTATGTGTCTCACCAAACTCTTACCCCCTCCCCTGAAAACTGGGACCTCAGCAGTAGGAGATGCCACCTACACGTGGCTTGTGTATTACCAGAGCTTTGCCTGAAAAAAGGAGGCATTTAATTCCAAATGTTTTCAAACTATTTTTTGTAGACTTTTTGGTTCTGGCAACACTGCATTCTGGAGATTTTTCTATTTAGATGACAATAGGTCCCATCTTAAGATTCAGTTTTCTTATTTGTGAAATGGAAATAACTAAACAAGTTGTGAGAATTAAAAAAGGCAATTCATGAAAAGAGATTTGGACAGTTCTTGGCTCACTATAAATGTCCAACACTATTGGGTATCTTCCATCCTCACTATTGTTACATGTTCTGTAGAGCAAATGAGCATTACTTCTGCTTTCCTGTGAAACTTAGTGGCTGGGTTATCTTCATCGGTACTAAGCACATAAGCTAGTGCAGTGTTTTCAACCCTTTTTTAATCTCACAGCCCACTGGAATCTATAGGCAAACTTCCACGGCACACTTAAATTATGTTGATCAAAAAAAAAAGAGTGAAAAAAGAATATATTTATTGTGTTTTGAACTTTTTTCAAAATAATTTAATTAATGATCTTTAAAAATTTTTGTGGCACACCTAAGATCCTCTCACTGCTGAAAATCATGCCCTGCAATATAATACTGAAAAATACACAAGGAAGTCATAACATTTTATAAAAATGTTAAGGAAAAAAAGAAAAAAAGGAAATCATGCCTTATAGCATACAGAATGAACTTCTTTTATCAAGTAATTAAAATGTTTTTGAAGATGCTTAACTGACAATTGTCACATCTCTGATTGATGTGACATAATCAGTGCTACAATAGATCGATATAATTCCAGCTTTTTGGCAAATTAATACATACTTTCTTTTTTCTTTTTTTTAGGCTCTGAAAACTGTGACTTACAGTAGCTCAAACACCTTCATCTTTACCTACTGAAGATACAACCATGTTTAAAGACCTTGATTTCATTTCTCTAGGGTATAACATTGGCCCCAAAAGGATATAGCAATAAATACAAGTTGCCCCCGAAGTTGGTATACATAGGGAGAATGGAAAATTGTTGCTAAGTTGTGCCTTTATTTACAAAATTCTCATTACAAAATTTTGCAAAATATTTATAAAATATTTTCTATGTGTTGGCCACCTGTTTATAAAATTATGTAATGAATATTTTGTAAATGAAGGTATGATTTAGCTACAATTTCCCATTCATCCTATGCATGGCACCTTTAGGACTTTTGGGATACCCTGTAGTGTACTAACTTTATTTAGCAGATGGAAAAACTGAAGCCAGGAGTGCTCACATAGTTAGAGGCAGCAGTTTGGACTAGGATCAGGTCTCCTGATGAGAAGAACTGTATTTTCCCCAAGGTACCACGTGAACCTCCATGAGAAGACAACCTAAATAATCCTGTGACACTTTCACACACTTTTATTCAGAAGGTAGAGGATTAAGGTCCTTGGTCCATAATAAAGATAATGTCCAATAGTGAAGCAGTCACTATACATTGTATCAAGTCATTATGCTAAGTGCTTTATAAACATAATCTCATTAAATATTCATAGCAACTTTATAAGGTCATTACTACTATTATCCCTACTTATAGTTGGGAAAGTAAGACTCAGAGAGGTTGAGAGCTAGATTATAAATTGTGCACCAGGTAGCCACAATTGGTACAATAGTCTAGGCCCTGGTCTTCCCCTGGTCCCCAGAGCTGCCTGCAGACAACTTACTCTGGCAACGAAGAGAGGGAAGAGATGTCTGCCGTCTGTGGCTGCTTATCTTGGTCAGTTCAGCCTGTTGTAATAAATTACCAGACTGACTGACTTAAACAAGTGGCCATTTCCCACAGTTCTGGAGCCAGGAAGTCTGAGATCGGGTGCCAGCATGGTCAGGTCCTGGCGAGGACCTGCCTCCTGGTTTGCAGATGGCCATATCTTACCCGTGTCCTCACCGAGTGGAAAGAGGACTAGAAAACTCTCTGATATCCCATCATGAGAGCTCCACCTTTGTGACATGATCACCTCTCTGAGGCCCTACCTACATACTAAGCTAATTAGTCTTTAGGTTACCATAAATATACAGCTATTTTTCTATCTGGTGATAGCCTTATAATTTTATTCATTCTGTACAGATAAAATTGTTACAGTTTTATGTAGTAAAATCAATAATTCTTTTATTATTTCTGACTTAAGTAAGGTAGAAAGTACACCCCAATCCCAAGAATACATTAATATTCACTTGTATTTCTTCTACCGTTTTCATGATCTCTTTTGTACATTTAAAACTTTAGACAAGGCTCGGCGCCTGTGGCTCAAGCGGCTAAGGCGCCAGCCACGTACACCTAAGGTGGCGGGTTCGAATCCCCAGCCCAGGCCCGCCAAACAACAATGATGGCTGCAACCAAAAAATGGCCGGGCGTTGTGGCGGGCGCCTG
>CAUYQV010103693.1:0-39967 GCA_963574575.1 Galagoides demidoff | reverse complement strand
AGTTTGATGGAAGTATTTCGGATTGTGTGTGAAAACCCCACACTGTACCCCAGAAGTGCATTAATGTACATAGTTACCATTCAATAAAAAAAAATAAAAAATAAAATAAAATTTAAAAAGACGGAAAAAAAAAAGAAAAAGAAAAAAGTATTTCAAATAAAAAGTTCCTTTATTCCTCAACAACTAGTGCTGTGTATTTACATTTAGAAAGATGAAACCTTACAAAGACATACTAGGCTATTTGGAGTAATTTATATTTGTCCTAGTACAGGGAAAACACGTCAAATAATTCAAATAGATTTGTAAGTCTCAGAGACTTTAAAAAAACAATGCAATCTTTAATCACCAAGGTATGGGACATATCTAGACCAACATTTCAAAGTTTTGTGTACAGGACAGATTATGTAGTCACCCACTGTGAAGAGAACTATTTATACTCAATTAGGGTGACCAGACATCCAGCTTTTTAACAATTTGTCCCGCGACCCGGGGCGTTTTTAAAAAGTTCCGATTTTTTGGAAAGAACGCAAGAACAGGCGGGAGAACAGGAAAGGAATATACAGTTTTTGGCTGCCATGTGGCTATTTCGCCAGAATATGAGTTTTATATTATTTTTGTTAATTTTATAATGTTAAACTGTAATAATAATAAATAATTGCTGAGAAGTGATTATCCAGAACTGCTTATCAAAATTTGCATTGTTGTCAGGCCCTGCCCCGCCCACCCGCACATAAAAAAAAAACACCACAGGACAGTTAGCATAATAAAAATATCATAAGGTAAGAAATGGGCCTGACCCATGGCTCATGATTATAATCCTACCATTTTGGGAGGCCAAGAAGGGAGGATCACCTAAGGCTAGGAGTTTAAGACCCACCTGGGCAACATTGTAAGAACCCCCATCTCTACACAAAATAGAAAAATTAACCAGCTACTGGGTAGACCTAGCTACTGGGGAGACTGATATGGGAGGATCACTTAGGCCCAGGGGTTTGAGGTTAGAGTGAGCTATGATTGTACCACTGCACTCTAGTCTTGGCAATAGAGGGAGACCCTGCCGACCTCTGCCCCTCCCCTCCAAAAATCAAGTGGGAGTATGCATGCTGTGTTCATGAATTAGCAAGAAGGCCAAGGCAACTAAAAATCAAGTAGACAAGGTGATGGCAAGGGAAATAGTATGCAACTGGCTTATGAACTAAAATTGTTCAATAGCAATGCCTTTACCCAAATGTCTTATATATTATCTATCACAGCCTACTATTTCACTGTGAATTCACTATTTCATTGTGAATTTCATGGACCAATCAGGGTCAATACAATAAGCTTCCATAAAATGAGTTTCTTGCCACCATGATGCAATCAAGATTTTGTTCTAAAATATATGCCTTCTAGTTCTTTTTTAATTGTCTATACTCTTACATGAATGCTTCAGCAACCATCTTTCTCTTAACATTTGTACTCCAGAAAAAAAAGCTTTCATAATGTTTGTGCCTAATTTTGGCACAATCACTGATTTGTCCCTTAATTCAATCTTAAGGCCATGTTTGCATACTTAAAGCCTATTAACTTGATAAAGAATTCATAAATATTTCAGAAGATTTTTATTGCTATACATTCTATAAATATGCAAATATCTATTAATGATGTTGAAATTATGTACACGATTCAGGAATTTGAACATGTATGGGCTCATCTGTTCTCCACAGTATTCTGACACAAAAACCATGCAAGTAAATTGTTCCTTTACAGGTTTTCCCTTAGACTTACTGAGAAAAAGGATCATTTCAGTATACTCTATCTAGTGCCCAGCACAAAAAGGATTAATTTCTAGAGTAATGTTTCTTTTGATTTTCTATGAATTAAGCAAATTAGTAAATTGAAATTTATCTAATTTCAATTCTCAGAAATAATGGAGTAAATAAGAAGCAATCCAGTAGAAACTGACAGCAAGACACATTTGACTTTCTTTCTTTTCTTTTTTTTTTTTTTTTTTTTTGAGACGGAACCTCAAGCTAGCCCCCTGGGTAGAGTGCCTTGGAATCACAGCTCATAGCAACCTCCAACTCCTGGGCTCAAGCAAGTCTCCTGCCTCAGCCTCCCAAGTAGCTGGGACCACAGGCGCCCGCCACAACGCCCAGTTATTTTTTGTTGCAGCCATCATTGTTATTTTGGTGGGCCCGGGTTGGATTCAAACCCATCACCTTAGGTGTATGTGGCTGGCGCCTTAGCCACTTGAGACACAGGTGCTGAGCCGAAAGCTATCTTTTTCAAAGCCCTTCTCCAACCTCCAAATCTTGGGCAAGACACACATGCAACCAGAAGTTTTCAGAGAAATCAAATGTATAGAAGTTTAGGACAACAACCTATGGCCTCTTATGATTTTCAGTCGAGATAGGGCCTAAGAGCAAGTCTAGTAGCTGCTAAATGTTAAGTTTTCTCAATACCTGAATGGCAATGTTCAACATAGATTTCTACTGTGTTAAAAAAATCAAGTTGCTAACAAATTCTGATAAAAGCATTCTCAGATTAAGTAAAATAATGTAAAATACAAAAAATTTAAATTATATCAAACAATGATATAGACAGGTACCTATTATATTAATTAGATGAATATCCATATACTTCAAAAATGTATTCCAATTTTTAACATCTTTTTGCTAAATATTAAAAATTCTCGTGTTATATAATAGGGTCAATTTCAGAAGGAGTTTATTTCTTACATAAGTAACCATGTAACTAAATTATAAGCAAGTAGTTCATTTTCTCTTTTATAAATATCCACAGCACCATCTATAGGCAAAACTCAAGTAAGCATGTCCTTCAATATTGTTCTCAACATAGTTCTACCACTAGAAGTCTCATTCTTACAGCAACTCAATTTATATGAAAGGATATCTCCATCAGAATGCCTGAAAGGACTTTAATAGTTTACTGTCCCAGGAAGGATAGACTGAAAACAGAAAAGGAAAAGAATTCACTAGAAATGGAGGCACTTAGGCCACTCCTTGTTAAATAAGATTTTCTCTAGTAGCTCTAAAAAATGTGGTAACTTCCTCTTTTCCCTGTATCAATATCCCATTACATATGCAAGGGATTACCAACAGTTCTTGACTATAATCAAAGGAATATATTTTCAAATTAACTACTGTAATTACAACTGTTCCTTTTAAGTATAATGTAGTTATAATAAAACATACTTCCAGCTGTAATTCTGTATACTTTCTTCTAAGTTCCGTGACTTCTTCTCCAGCTTGCATCTTCTTATATAAATCCAGTTCTGTGTCAAGCAGTTCTTTCTGCATCTAAAATACAGATATTAATATTTTATGAAACAATAATATGCTGCAGTTATATAAAACTTTTACATATTCTCATTTTAATCCATTCATTTCTTTTCTTTCTCCAGTACTATCACTCTAGTCAAAGCCTTAATATTCCACATCTCCATAATACTGCAAAAGCTTCCTAACTTGCTACTGTCACTGATTTCTCTATAGCTCATTTTCCATATAGCAGCTAGGAGGAGATTTCCATAGCTTGACATGGAAGACTTTTCAAGAAATAACTGAAAATAAGAGCAAGAAGAAAAACACCAAGGTGTTAATGAACAATATATGGTATGCTTTTATGCAGGAAAGAATATACACATACAAATGCATGTGGGGATACACATATCTATACATATATACATGCTTGTATTTATAAAGAGAAATATTAGAATAAAGCAGAAACTAATGACACTGATTACCTGTGGGGGTAGATATGAATATAGAGTATCAGGGAATCAAAGGGAAAGGGAGCGTCTATGTATAACTTTTTCATATAGTTTTGCTTTTGAACTATGTTAATTTTTATACTAATTCAAAAAATAAAATTAAATAAGCAAGAACTGGGGCCAGGGGAGGAGATCATAAACTGGACACAAACAAACTTTATCAAATTGATAACTACACAAAAGGAATAAAAGTTCAGTCTTGACTATAGCTCTTACTTTATGGTGGAATATACTGAGTTTATCAAGAATGCAAATAAACTTTGAATTTCACATTTAGTTACTCATCAGAATAGTAATGAATCAATTGTGAATGTATTATAGAATTGTGACAAGGAATATATTGTTGTATCAGTAGTCTACTGATGACAACAAAGTTGCCACTATGAGCATAGAAGATAAAATATAAAGAAAAGGAAGAACACCATGATGCAAAATTAAAAATATCAATATGAATCATGATTTTATACATACACACACCAAATATTGTGTAATTCTGTAGTTTCTTCTTTAATCACTTAATATTATCTCAAGTTATCTTGCTCATTTGTGTATATCAAATAGGTTAATCTACCTGAATGTCCCCCTTTCCATCCATGCTGTACCATATTGTGAGAACATTATTTCTCTGCCATTTATATCACCAACTACTACTAAGTTCAAACTCCTCAGTCAAGGATTCAAGTACTTATATCATTTTGTCCTCAAGCTATCTTTTCAAAATTATTCATAACTATTTTCCTAAGTACTTACTTTCCAACTATAACTCTACAAGATTCAAAAAAGAGTTTACTTGTATTTACTTATTTAGTAATGGCAGGTGGAGAATAGTACATACAATAGTCAGATTTTGAACAAAAGATATTACCTGAAACACTAACTCTTAAAATTGTAGTATTTAACATTTTTTAATAAATAAAAACAATATAAATTAAAATACCTGAGTCTTGGTTTTTATACTTTTTGGAAGACAGCGTCCAGGAGAAGCAGCTTTGACTTCATCTTTCAACTTAGTAATATTTTTTGTCAAAATCTCTAAAGTTTTCATTATTTCTGCTTTATCTTCAGACTTCATTGATTTGTTTTTTTCCAGTTTTGAAATTAACATCTATAAATTTTTAAAAAGAGAAAAATATTATGATACTTACCCCTACTATCATTAACAGAACAAACACAGCAAAGTATTAAAATGTCATAAACACTATTTTTAAGTTTATGCATTCATGACAAGGCTAGCAGCCACTAAGTAAAAATAGCAAAATAGTAGATTTGGTGATGCTAACTATTTAACAATTCAAGTCTTACTCTTATGTTTGCTTTGTGAAGAGCTACATTATTATTTGGGTCTCTTAGAAAATAAGCTCAAAGCATACAACCAGAAGTAATTCAATTCTATTACTGAAAAATTATCGATTTGAAATAATATCCACAATTTTATTTTCTAATCTATTTGTTGATATTACTTCTTCTAGTAATGTATTCCCATTCTAGAGGTAGTCTGCAGCCCTGAAAGAACCAAAAAAGTTTTATGGTTCCTTTCATATAGTAAGATATCAGAAAAATTGAATGTTTAATTACTTTCTTTGTCATGGGGACCAATAATTGGCTAGCCTACATATGATATCCCAAACATGAATTGGAAACTTGATGATAAGCAATGTAATAGGAAGTAGAAAAAGCTACACAATATAATTCTAGATTTTCTGGTTCTGAGTCAAGATGGCTTTAGTTTTGGGCACAAAAGACTATGATATCTCTTAGTCAAGAATTGAGTCTGATTAAATGTCACAAATTGGACCAAACACTGTCCAAAAGAAATAATTTAAGCCACATAAGTAATGTCTAACTTTCTAATAGTCAAAAAGAGTAAAAAAGAAATAAAATTAACTTAAAAATACAATTCATTTAATCCAATATACCAAAAATTTTACATTCCAACAAAAATTCTTGTGATGTTTTCTTTCTTTGTTAAGTCTGGAGAATACTTTACACATATAGCACATCTCAAGTTGGACTAGACACATTCCAAATACCCAGTAGTCTGATGTGGCTACTGACCGCTATATTGGACAACACAGGACTGACTAGAGCAGTGGTTCTCAACCTTCCTAATGCCACGACACTTTAACACAGTTCCTCATGTTGTGGTGACCCCAACTGTAAAATTATTTTTGTTGCTACTTCATAACTGTAATTTTGCTACTGTGATGAATTGTAATGTAAATATCTGATATGCAGGATGGTCTTAGGTGACCCCCCCCCAAGGGGTCACAACCCACAGGTTGAGAACTACTGGAGTAGAGGATCCCAAGTCCATAAGGTACTTATTGAGAAGGTTCTATTTCATTATCTACTGAACAAATTACTATGGAGCAATATAACTGAATGAATATAACCTTCTTTTTATTTCATGCTGATAACCATAAGTCCATTTAAACTATACACACTGTTTAAGATACCATTATCATTAATGTCAGCTTTACTATTAACAATTATAGAAAATCTTTTCAAGATTATTTAGTGTAAGATTAAATTCACTCAAAATTATAACATTTGTAAATATATTTTGCTAAATCTAACTTTAACACTGTACCTTTTGTGTTTCAATGTGCTTTTCTAAGATTTCTTGTTTCCTTTTCCGTACATCCTGCTGAAGTTTCAGTGCCTCCTAGAGTCAGGGATTAAAAATATCCTTAGAATATTACTGAGGATAAACAATACTATACAAGAGGGGAAAATGGTTATAATGGCAGAAGCTTGGCAACAAAAACTGTATGTGAAGTCTTCTTACACAAAACTTAAATATGTATAAAAGTTTCAAAGATCATGAGAACCTTTATTCAAAGAAAAAAATTAATATTTACTCATACACTGTGGAAAATAAAAGTTTAGTGATAACCAATAAATACCTTTTAGTCTTATTTTGTAATAAGTGCTGAAAAAAACACATTATTTCCCACATGTAAATTTTATGCACTGTACTAGCTGTACTTACCTGTTTTTTCTTCTGTGCTTCATTATTATCAACTGCAGAAGTGGAAACAAGTAATGTTTTTTGTGCAGCTTTCAAGGCAGCTGGATTATACACTGTTTTCGTTAGGCCAGTGGATGTAGACAACACCTACCAATACAAATTCAATTTCTTAAAAAATACATTAACAATGCATGATTTCCTATGTTCTATTTTCTATAAAACTTAACTTCAAAGCACTACTGTAACACTACAACTTCAAAGCATATCAAACTAAATTTATTATATACTTAAAATAACTAAATCATATTTTGTGGTTTGGAAAGTAGGATATAAATGAGGAATGTGCTCTAAAATGAAAAAATTTAAATGAATACCAAATACCTATAGAAAATAGATACAAAGACAAACATACAAAAAAGCCAAAGCAAGAAAAAACATTACCATTACTGTATCATTTAGAAAATATTAGTTTGTTGAATACATTTACTATTATTCCTAATAATTAAAACAAAAATCAAACACAAGAGCATGGCACAGGAGAAAAATGTATGGTATCCCTCAAATAATTTTACAGGATCATTTGCAATTCTGAAATATACCTTATTGCATTCATTCTCTATTCCTTTGCTAGCAATGCTCCTCTGCCTGAAGTGACCTTATTCATGTAAGCCCAACTTAGTATCAACATAACACAATCAAGATCTCTAATCATTTTTCTTCTAAACTAGTTCTTCTATTAACTTTTATTCCTTCAGGTATTAGGTAAAAATTCTGATAGCTATTTTTAGCTAGTATTAGCTATTTAATAAACACGACCTATGATATGTATTTTTTTGAGACACAGTCTCATTATGTCACCCTCAATGGAATGCTGTGAAGTCACAGCTAACAGCAACCTAAAACTCTTGGGCTTAAGCGATTCTCTTACCTCAGCCTCCCAAGTAGCTGGGACTAGAGGCACCCGCCATAACACCCAGCTATTTTTTTGTTGTAGTTGTCATTGTTGTTTAGCAGGCCCAGGCCAGGTTTGAACCTGCCCACCAGCCCCAGTGTATGCAGTCAGTGCTTAACCACTGAGCTACAGGCGCTGAGTCCTGATGATATATTAAAAACATGTATTTCTCCTTGTCTATCCTGCAAGGGCCCTGTAACAAGAACCACGTCTTTGTGCTTTTTCCAGTACCTAAGTCTTGCTACCAACTAATTTTGAGACCATAGGTAAGATCAAGCACCACTGTAGGCCTCGGTTTACTTATGTAGAAAATAAGGAAGTTCAATTTGATGGATCCTTAAGCACCCAAAACTTCATTCCATCAGGGCAAAGATTTATTTTTTCCTTTTGTTTGGTTCACTGCTGTATCTTCAAGGCCTAGAATGGTGCCAAGGCACATGGTAAATATTTTAAAATAATTTGTGCACTAAACTAAGTGGAAATAATTATAGGATAGTGTGAATAACCTCTTCTACACAAAGGCCAATTTTAAATACTACATTATTTATAGGCTGCCTTTTTTATCCTTCAAAAGCAAAATAGTTAGAACTTCCATGGTATGGTTGGTTACTGGTTCTTAGAAAGGAGCCTCATGATCCCTGCAGGGAAATCTACAAATGCTATAAAAACTAAGTATCAAACCACGTATGTGATTTCCCAGAGGAAAAAAAAAAAATTCCTTCCAAAGTCTTAAAAGGAGTTTATGACCTAAAAAGGTTAAAAAAAAAAAAAAAAAAGACTCTACTATTCAACTACTAAAGTAGTTTAGGTAAGAGAGAACCAGCAATCTGAAGAGCACTTTCTAATCTTTCATCATGAGATTAGATTAGTGAACATCATAAAGCTTAAACAACTAAGCACTATTCTAAATAGTCAAAAATGTCTTTGCCTCTAAATGAAATAAAAACCTAGAATACTGTAATTATACTAATTTCACATAGTACATCTGATGTTTTAAAATAAAAGTTCTCAACAATATCTGCTGTGTGTTGAAATTTGATCAATGATTTTCTTTAATGATGAAAACTAATCTCAGGTATCACTAATAATGAAACAGTTGCATTTATTACAATGGGGAGTAAAACACAGATTTCTTTGTAGTCTAATTTCATCAACCTTTCTCTGTAATTCTTGAGATAAATTTCTTCCATCCTAACTTACCACACCATAAAATGCCAAATTTTATGACTATACAAAGGCGAGACAATTAAGGGGAAGACACAAGATAATCAGCTGAAAACAGTCTAACTTAATGTTTCACATAGTGTTTTCCTTATGAGGATTCCATAACAAGTTGAAAAGTTGTGACCAAAAAAGGTTTCTATACTCAAATGAAACAATAATTTTATTGGAAACAATAAATATCATAAGCATACTTTTCAATTTCAAATGCATATTATCATAATAAAAGCAGAAGTAAAGAAACCCATATAATTTATTTAATCCAGCATTTCTCCAACTTCAGTGTGCAGAAAATAGTCCATTTCAAAGCATCCTTAACATGTGATATCAGACTTAGCAGTGCTGGTTCAAAGTGCATTAAAGCATCTGACAAGAACGAGAAGAGTCCTTTATAAAAGCCTAGAAACATTCTCATTTCCTTGTTTTACCCAGGGACTTCCTTCTATAAAAACAGAACGTTCACTAATATAATTCACTGAGCCTAAGACTCGATGACTATTGAGACACACTATTATTTTATATACCCCTACTAAAGGAAAAAAGGCTGCCAATTATAACCATAAACACCAATGCTTACCAAATACAACTCAATTTCAGAGGTGTTAAAATGGAAAAAATAGGTCTTAGAGGCAATGAATATGTAATTAAAATACTGGTCCCTATTTGAATCTACTTGGTTCCAGAGTTTAGATGGTTAAGAATCTGGATTACAAGGGATACACGTATTTTCAAAAGAGAAAATCTATTAAAAATGAAACCAGTGGAGGGAAGTGATTAGCCCAGAAGAAAAGATGATGTTATGAGTCCTAAAAACACAGTTAAAGCAAAGAGAGTGGCCTTTCAAAACAACCCTCTATATTTTCCAAATGTGTTTCTGCATGTACTGTAATTTTTACATATTTATTTTACTTTTAGACACCTTATTACATTCACTTAAAAATCTCAAGTGTTTATGAATCTTTTGGACTTTGTATACCACCCGTGTCATTTGCAAGTAAACAGTTTTATTTCTTCTTTTCCATCCTTTTTGTGGTTTATTTCATCTTTTTTCCTTAGTGTACAGATCTGACCTTCCAATACAATACTGAGAAAGGGTGATGAGAGTGGAACCTTGTCTTGTTCCTAATCTAAGGAGAAGAGCAGTCCTCTTCTATATTCTGTTGAATGTAGTGTTAGCTAAACCGAATTTTATAGATATCCTTTTGTCAAGCTGAGGAAGTTCTCTCTATTCTTCCCTTGCAGAGTTTTTAATGTATCTAAGTAACAAACTGTATCAAATGCTTTCTCTACTAAGATTATCATTTGGGTTTTTTCCCCTCCCTTATTCTGTTTACATGGTCAATTAAACTGATTTTAAATTAACCCTGAATGTACGGAATAAATCCTACCTGGACACGATGTAGTATGTATTTAATAAATCCCTGGACATCTGGTACTATTTTGTTTAGGATATTTGTGTCTATGTTCATAAGAAACACTAGTGTATAATTTTCCTTTCTTGTAGTATCTTGCCAGGTTGTGGTATCAAAGGTATGTTGAACTCAGAAAATGAGTTCAAAGGTACCATGTGTTATGTTGTTAAAATGTGTATCACTAATACCTCTCACTTTCCCTAAAGAGACAGAAGTTACAGTACATTAACATCACCTTATTTTACTTCCTATGTAAAATACTGGCATATATAAGTACTTGTAAAAGAAAGAAAAAAATAGCTTTTTTCATGGATAAGAACAGAAGGAAAAAGATATTCTGTAAAAATTACTACAAAAAGTTATTATAAATTAATAAGTACCCAAGTTATCATTTTTAATAAGCTCAAGTTGGAATGGAATACCAAAGAAACATAGGTATGATGCTTAAAACCCATATGCAAAATAAGTACTTCAAAAAGGTTTTTAAAAGCAGAAATACCTTGCTTTAATGCAATAAAAAGCATATCTGAGGGTGTTATCCATATATGTGGATGCTTATTAATGTAATTACTATATGATCAATTTTATATTAAATAATCATCTGTTCAAAAAATATAAATGTTCATTTAAGAAATTCACTTAAAGTAGCAGATAGATGTACATTCTATGTCACCCTAGCTAATTTGAGAATTCTAGTGAGATTAGGATTTTAGTTTAAATATACAAAATATTTTTAGAAATTAACAATTTTTTTCTTCCATGAATACTAAGTATACATTTTTTAATCCACTGCTCTATCTTTCCTTTTATTCTTTCTAAGCCCATTAATCCCTGGGCTAGAATGCAATGGGGTCATGATAGCTCACTACAACTTCTAACTCCTGGGCTCAAACTATCCTCTAGCCTCTATCTCCCAAGTAGCAGGGAATATAGACAAGTGCCACCATACGCTGTCTAATTTTTCTATTTTTTCTAGAGACAGAGTCTCACTATGTTGCTCAGGCTCCTAATCTTTAAAGTAGCAAAATTACACAACAAATCCAAATTTTAAAACATCAAAGGGTTAATTAAGAACAACTGCCTCTCACAGTTTAGGAAATAGAGTGTAAGACTTGGTCAGCATTATATACAATGGCAGCTACTAAATCACTAAAGACTCTATATGACTTGCAATGATGTTCTTTTAAGTATACTCCATAATTCCCTTTTAAAGGCTCCATATAGGTGTTAGTTAACATATCATCATGTAAGGGACCAAGTATGTTTTTAGATTGAAAAAAAAGAACCTACTGAAAAATTATACTATAAGTTTGATATCTAAAACTGATAAAGGACATTAAATATTCAATTGATTATATAGTTTACCTTCTTATAATTTAGAAGGGCTTTAGCAAGGGTTTACGGTTTTGGCTTATAGGGAGAGTATAAAACGTTACATTTGTGTGTTTATTTGGTTTAAAAATGACAGAGGACATTGTAGATATCAATACTAGCTTTGGGCCGTCCCCTCCCTGTCTTTAAAGAAGAATCTTTTAAATAATATTGGATGATGGGGAACATTCTTCTACTGTTTCTAAGACTTCTCTAAATCAATGCCCCAAACCCCTAAGGGTTTAGGAGAACAGAAACAATTAAGGAAAAGCAAAAAATGTTACAGGTTCACTAAAGATACTAAAAGTTACATCCTAATAAATATTTTTTAAGAGATTCTTTACAGTATTTATAATTTTTTCCCATAAACAGCCAGCTACCATTAATGATTTTTCACAAATTCAGTTAGTGGTTATTATTAATATAGTATTTATTGATATACACAGCGGTTACATATTAAAAAAGTTATAGTACCAATTCCAAATTTGTATCTATTTTATTCTAAAGCTACACAAAATACTTTCAAAAAGCAATAATAGCAAAATACACTACAAAAACTTGGTAAAAGTTATGCATATAGATTTTGATCTCAAAAGTCCAAATTTTGACATAAACAGATCCTAAACACTGCCCGTTATTTTAGATGTCTTCAGAATTGCTCAGTAAGTACACCAAGTATAGCAGAATTTATAGTGTTTTTTTAAGTTTTGTTTTTAATTGACACATATTGTATAAATTTGTAGGTTATGTTTTAATTCATATATACATCATGCAATAACCAAATCTGAGTAGTTAGATACCCATTACCCTAAATATAGTAAGTTTTGTTCCTGAATTACTTATTACTAAGGAAGATAGACCTAATCAAAGTAAATATTTGGTATTGCCAAATTTAGTAGCATAGACTAAGCAACAAAATTCAGAAAAAGAAGGGGGATTGAATGGAAAATTTGGAGGTTTCATGGGAGACATTAGAAAGATTTTTTTCAATCTTTAAAGACTAACTAGAATTTAGTTAGGCAGGGATAAATGCAACCATAAGAAAATCACCACTAAAAAAAGAAAAAAAGAAAAAAAAAGGCAAGAAAGGGTAAGGGACGATAAGCAGAAAATTACTTCCTATGGTAGAAAGAAAAAGACTACAGCAGAAGTAACAGAACCAGAATTACTATGGTTATCAACGAGCTGTGAATCAAGCAAAATAATTTAGCTGAAAAGTTGACAAGTTTCTGTAATGAATTAACATTAAATTAAGTCTGAGAGTAGGATAGTGATGGTGTAAACTAAAGAAGGAAAACACCAGGATGCCAGCTAAGACACTGTACCCACAGGCCAGGGAACTGAAGGAGGCAGAGAAAAAAGAAGTGTACTATAAACATAAGCAAATGACTGTAAGGCTTTTAGACATACAGCTTAGAAAATGGTGTTATCACTTCCTCATCTAGGAGACAGAAGAAATTAATTTGCATGGGAAATAATGAACTCATTTTAGGCATGGTATGCCTAAATTAATGGTGAGATATCCGAGATAAAAGTCTAATACACGAACAAGATACAGATTCAAATTTCAAGAATTGCCAAAGTTTAACACACTAAATAAGGAAAACAACATTCTGAAGAACAAGTGAAGACAACAGGTCATCTATCTCACTGAATACTTCATTTATTTATGAAATCATTTCCTTTGTAATCTTCGGAATGAAAAGAGCCATAGAGTAGAAATATGAGACCCAGATTATAGTTCTGGTTCAGGAATTCATAGTATATAGATTAAACCATAAACTATTTGGGTCTTGACTTTAACATAAATATATAGAAATGAGAAAGATTATCTAATTCTAACATTCTGTGATTTCACATACCTCAAAATAAGACTAAAGGTCAGGGCATTCATTCATACCTAAATAGAAAAAAATAATACATCTACACAGAAGTATAAGACAGATCCAGAAAAGGTTTAATTTAACCAATATTTACCCCTTCATTTATTAAAAAAAAAAAAAAGACATGACTAAACGTATTGTCAGGCTACATCAGTATATGTTTATTAAACACATCATCTTTTCAGTTCACACAATATTTTTAAACAAATGATCTTATTTATTCCTCACAAATCTCAATGAGCAAGGCAAAGATAACTGTCACCATTTTACCAATAAGTAAAAAGATTTAGAAAAGTTAAGAACACAGCCCAATGTCATGCAGTTAGTAAGTGAAAAGCCAGGGCTCACATTAAGATAAAATTCCTAATTCCTGCCCCTTTCTATTAGGCTGCCAGAATTGTCAAATTAAAAAGCACAGTATCTCTAAGGAAAATAAAGTATTAATAAAAAGAAAAAAAAACCAAAACAATGGAGCACAAGGAAATATAATGAGAGGCAAGTATTAAAATGCTGATGCAAAAAGTAAAACAAGATAGGCAAATATATTTTCTTTTTCAGCAAATGGAAAGCAAAAAGGTAGAAATAGGTGATATAGATACTATTAAGAAGCAAGAGTTTGGAACTATGAAAAAATTAAAAATTAAGATGCCACCTGAAAACATTTACGAAGCCAAGACAAACACATCATGCTATTCTTCTTACCTTTTCAGTTGCTGAAACAGATGGCTTTGATACAAAACCCAACCTGTCCTTCACAGATAACTTAGTTACATTCTAAAAAAATTAAAATGGACATATTCAGTGTTTCCCCAAAGATATATAAGTCTCTTGGGATTCTGAACATTCTGATTCTACTAATATACAGCAAATCTATGAGTATACCGATGTTAATTACAAAAACTTGGGCATTTTTTTCAAGAAAGAAAAACAGAAAAAAAGTGTGGAAAAACAAAAACAAACAGCATGTGATATTAATCATAAAAAAATATGATGTAAAATAAGAAGTCAGGTGGTTGCTAAAGTCACTTCCACTGACACAGAATCATAAATTCTTAGAATCCTATGCAAGCAGAAGTCTGAACATTTTGAATATTAGATTTCAGTACAGTACTTAAAATATATGCCCTCTTTGTGAGCTTAATCATCATTGCCATTTGTTCCTAAAGTTCATTTCTTTTATGCCCAAATACGCTGTATTTGGTGATGATTGGGAATGTTAGAATTAATGATTTTTAATAACTAATTATTTACCAATTTACATTCTTTATGTTCTTATAGAATTGCAACATCTTACTCTTCAGGAATTATTTAGGAAGACTATTTTAATAAGGTGGGATCCATTAGGTAAGTAATATACTACAGTCTAACTTTATTTTACACATCAAATGCTGAAACAGATGGATACAAAGAAAAGCTAAATTTCAGAGATTGAGAGTGTAGGAACAAGAGACTGCCACTGAAGTGTGAAGAATGTGGGAAGGAAAGGACATATGGAGAAGAAAATCCTAGAATCAGGAACAAGTGACATAGAGTTCTGAGAGAGCTCTTTAAGTACTTGAAACAGTACAGTATCAAGCATGCTAAACTGATGGTTTAAGTCTTTGCTTCCCAAAACGTTTTAGTTTAGTGTACTACACAATTGTCTCTGAAACAGAATTCTAATTAAGTAAAAGATGATGGAAAAAATAAGATTTAGTATACTGAACTTCACTCTTCAGGTAGTTTTGCTGAAATATACCACTTCCACAAGGGGAAAAAGAAATTGGTCTCATAAATAAGTATTAATGAGAGAGAAGAATTTAAGATTCAAATACTATGGGAAAAGGAGAGTATGAAAAAAGTTATGGTAATGGTTAAAAAAAACTTAATAGATGGGGTTCAAATATGTAAAGACTACCACATTTCTGTGTAAAATACATACAATTAACTATACTTAATCAAATCACCAAGGAAAATTAATTTGCTGAAAAACTACTATGTGACAAGTATAATATTAAGACCTTCCCTTTACCTGAGGAAGGTCTGAAGTGGCACTCTGGGCTTCTGCAGGTTCCACAGTACCTGATGGTACTGGACCCAAGCGCTCCTTGACTGACTGCTTCACAACAGGCAGAATGGGTTGCTGGACTAAAGGCTGCATTACCTCAGAACAAGAAAAAATTCAAACAAGCTGATTAGCTCGGGAGTATGGAAAATAACCTTTGTTATTTTGTTACCCAATTGTCCATACAGCAAAAGTTTTAAAGCTATAGCTTATAATCAAAAGCTAACTGCTTTCCAATTTCTTCCACACATGCATAGACAAGTTTTCTTTGCATAAAAAAATTTATAAAGTATGGGGAAAAATTAAAAACCACCCTTCACTATCTTCTAACTTAACAGATTACACAAGCATTTAATCTAAAATTACACACTGATCAATTCTCAGTAGGCAAGGCAAAGAAAGGAAAGAAGTGAGAGAGATAGGAAGAAAGAATCTATAAGATGAACCCAGAGTCGGATTTCCTGAAATATGTAACTACCATCTACTGAGAGCCTCCTCTCTGCCTGAGACTATTATACATGCTTTATACATACCATTTCTTATAATGCTCTAAACTAGGGATTAACTTCATAAATAAATGAGAGAGCAGGTTAGAAAGGTTGAGTAAGTTCCTCAAGTCACTAATAGTCAACAGTAGCTAACAACAGTTTTTAGGATCCAAACTCAAAACTGCCTAATTCTAATACCCCTGCTCCTAAACACTATACTAAGAGCTTTCTAAGCAAAGCACTTAATTTCATACAAATTTCTCTCTTACCTTTGGGGAAGTAGTTTGTAACTGCTGGGTGTTTCCTTCTCTGTGCCAATAAACCTTAATAAAGCGATTGTTTAATACTGCTTCTGTACTTGATATTGCTTTCTTCGCTTCTTCATATGTTGCAAATTGGATAAGGGCACCTTCGGGATCACCATTATAGGCAACCTAAGATTTAAAATATTAAGAACAGTGAATTTACAGAGGAATCTGTTGCTTTCGACAGGAAAATTCGTCAAGAAGCAAAATACTGGTCCTTCTAAGTAAGATTCTATGCATATACTTCTTCATATCTAGATTATTACAAGTTTACTTTCAGTCCAGGAGAAATAGTAACTGATAATTGTTCAAAGTATAAAAAGGGCCTCCTCATATACAGCAGTAGAGATTATTATTTTTTTTAATTGGGGGGGGGAAGGGTTTTGGGTTTGTTTTTTTTTTTTTTTGGTAGAGACAGAGTCTCACTTTTTCGCCCCCGGTAGAGTGCAGTGGAGTCACTCCAGCAACCTCCAACTCCTGGGCTTAGGTGATTCTTCTGCCTCAGCCTCCCAAGTAGCTTGGACTACAGGCGCCCGCCACAACTCCCGGCTATTTTTTGTTGCAGTTTGGCGGGGGCTGGGTTTGAACCCACCACCCTCGGTATATGGGGCCGGCGCCCTACTCATTGAGCCTCAGGCGCCTCCCAGCAGTAGAGATTATTGATAACATAAATGGTATATTTAGGCATTGAAAATATTTCTTGTTACCCTTCATTTTAATACTACTATGAGAAATAATAACTCTTATATGTCAATGAGTGACATGGCCAAGATCTACATAGTCTGGAGGAAGGAGTAATCGACTTTGCAAGGGGTAATAGTTAATTAAAATTACAGAAAAACCCATCCATATAGTATCTCAAATTTATAATCCCTACAACACTATTTCCAAAACCATGAGAGGATTTAAGAACAAAAATAAAAGACCTACATAATAATAGCATCTATCACACAACCACATTGATACATGAAAAAAACTAAAATTTCAAGTTTTCCTTTTTCCAAAATGTGAACTATACCAAATAGAAAGGCTATTGATTTGTGAACATTGTTATATTTTTTGATCACTTCCAGGAGTTGTCTTTGGGGTTTTCTTAAGTATAAGATCATATTACTGGTAAAAAGCAAGAGTTTGACCTCCTGTGTTCCCACGTGGATGCCCTTTATTTCCTTCTCTTGCCTGACTGTATTGGCTAGAACTTCCAGCACTATGTTGAATAGTAGTGGTGATAGAGGACAACCTTGTCTAGTTCCAGTTCTAAGTGAAAAAGCTTTCAGTTTTAATCCATTCAGTAAAATATAACCTGTGGGTTTGTCATAGATGACTTCGATCAGTTTAAGAATTGTGCCACCTATGCCTATACTCTTCAGTGTTCTAATCAGAAAAAGATTATGGATTTTATCAAATGTTTTTTCTGCATCTATCGAGAGGATCATATGGTCTTTGTTTTTGCTTCTGTCGATATGGTGGATTTCATTTATGAACTTTCATATGTCAAACCAGCCTCACATCCCTGGGATGAAAACTACTTGATCATGATGTATGACTTTTTTGATGAGAAACTGTAATCTTTTGGCTAGGACTTTTTTTGAGAATTTTTGCATCTATATCTGTTAGTGAAATTGGTCTGTAGTTCTCCTTTGTAGTTGGGTCTTTTCCTGGTTTTCGTATCAGGGTGATGTTTGCTTCGTAGAAAGTGTTGGGAAAGATTCCTTTCTCCTCAGATTTTTGTAATAATTTCTGCAGCATGGGAATAAGCCCTTCTTTGAAGATTTGATAGAATTCTCACGTGAAGCAATCTCAATCAGGGCATTTTTTTTGTAGGGAGACTTTTTATTGTTTCTTTGATCTCAGTGCTTGAAATTGGTCTGTTCAGGAAATCTATTTGTTCCTGGCTAAGTCTAGGGACAGGGTGATTCCAAATATTGATCCATTTCCTTCACATTGTCAAATTTCTGGGCATAGAGTTTCCTCTAGTATTCAAGAGATAATGTAGGTCTTTTATCTCTATGGCATCTGTTGTTATTTTAAGGATTTTATACACCCATACACTAGCAAGTAATAAACCCAAAGCTTTTCATTTGCAAATGTTTTATTCTTTCAATAATAGTAGTATTTTTCAAAGTGTTATATACGTGTATAAATCTCAGGAAACATGCAGCAACAGAGAGTGGAGATTAAGGGCACAGACTGAGTTAAACTGACTGGCTCAAGTTTGGGCTGCTGTTCTTACACAAGCATTAACAAAGTTATTTAACCTTTCTGTGCCTGTTCTACAGTATAAATAAGAATAATAAAAATATACACTCCATACTGTTATTTTAAGAATTAAATAATGATTCATGTAGAACAGAGACTATACAGTTGTTTAAGTTGTCAATAAATATTAATTATAAGAATCATTTTAGGTAGTATTTTAATAATCATACATTTGTTCGAGTTTAAAAACATTAATTTCACTAAGTTTAATTAGAAAGAAGCTAAAGGGTTGAACTGCTTTTGAAAAACATATGTTATAAATAATAATGCAGGCAGTATGCAGACACAGCAAAAGGACCAATAAAGAGAAAGTATTGACCCCGCCAGGAATTAAATCCAAACAGAACAATACTAAGATACCATGTTTTGCTCCTCAGCTTTGAGGGATATTTTAAATTAATATTACCAGTCTAGTAATTTTGTAGGAATAACCTGAAAACTTTTTTTATATATAAATGTAAATATGATAGATCAAATCAAATTGCCATAAAAAGATACTCAAGATGAAGTAAACAACTATAAGATCTATGGACTCATAGATCTTTAAGTTTATGTATGGATATAGAAATTTACAACAAACTAGAAAATCACACAGTAAGTTATTAACAATAATGTAGTTATACACGGGTAGGAGAATATAAAGAACGCAGAGTTTCCTTGGAATTCTATATACGTTGCAAGGCATGCTGGCTCATGCCTGTAATCCCAGTACTTTGAAAGGTTGAGAAAGGAGGATCGCTTGTAGCCAGGAGTTCAAAGCCAGCCTAGGCAATAGCTAGTCTTCAACAAGACCAGCCTGGGCAGTAGTAAGACCCTATCTCTACCAAAATAAACAAAAAAACAAAAATTAGCCTGGTGTAGTGGCACATGCCTACAAGTCCCCTATTTGGGAGGCTGAAGTGGGAAGATCAATGGTCCAAGAGTTTGAGGTTGCAGTAAGCTCTAATGATAACACTGCACTCTTGACTGGGTTCGGCCTAAAAACAAACAAAACACTATATATCTCTATCGCTCTGCCTCTAAGAAAACAGAGTTTTTTTTCCTCTATTATTTTCATAACAGAACTTTTTAATGGCAATAAAACAAAATTTTCCAAATGTTCAACTGATGAGCTGTATCCTCTGAAAATTTACTTACTTTAACTGGATTATTAAACATAAATTATTCTAGCTGAAAGCTCACTATATAAAAGGTGGTAAGACTTTCCACACATGATATAATATAAACTCAATATTAAAAAACCATACAAGTTATCTACATCCAAGCCACCGTTTAATTTTAGGTGAAGTCAAATACAAATTGCTCTGTCATTTATCTTTAAGTATGTCCAAAAGTGGTAAAGAGTATGTTTAAATTAATTACAGATGACATGGTTATTCGAGCCCCTAAAGTCTGTTAAACATACCCCATCACAGAAGCAGCAAAAGTGTGAAGTATTGTGGTAAAATGATTTTCAGAAACTGATAAGGTTAGATTTTGTTAAGTGTGATTATTTAACTTCACTATAATTTTATGATACTTTCTATTATGTAAAAAGTTGATAATGATATGATCAATCAAAATTCCTGACTTTTGAAAGTAAAAAACTTACTCAAAAATCACATTTTTGCTAAAAAGTAAAATTCTATTTCATGTCCAATATTTCAAATTTAGAATATTAACAAATTTTCCATAATATTTTTATAAATGCAGTTTTATCGCATTATGCTTCCTAAACAATTATGCAGACATAATAAACAACAGACAGTTGTATGATTCTTACCTGTAAGTTAACTAAGGTTCCAAATCGACTAAAATGTTCATTAAGTTTGCTGATATTATTTAATTCTGGAGGAACTTTTCTAAGTTCAAGTTTGGTATTTTCGTTTCCAAACTGAACCTTTTTCTGGAAGCCTGGGCTGTTTGTTCTATTAAAATTTGGTCTGCAAACAAAGTTCAAGTTCATCAATACATTTATAATTCCTGATAAGTATAAAGAAATAATGTTTTACACATGCAAAATGGATGCCAAATTAAATTCAACTTTTTCCCCAAAACTGAACATACTGATTCATAAAAGAATTTCAATTTTTTTTTCCAAAAAAAAAACTTTCCAAATTCGTAGTGTTAGCATCTTTCATGAAAACCAACTGAGAAGGGTCAGGCATGTCATTTGTTACTTTCCACTTCGGATCTGCTCCTATTTAACATTCTTAGAAGGAAAGATTCTACAACCCCAGTTTAGTGAATTTGCATATATAACCTTTATTCCTTTTCTGTAAAAGCTAGTTTACTGAAATGCATCTTAGATTTTGCTGTATTATGACAATATAGTATTTTATATTTGATTTTAAACTGTATTTTCTGTGACTGTCTCAACCTCTTTTGAGCTTAAAAAAAATGTGTAGGAACTGTAGGCCATCTATTTGACACTTGAAAAAAGGACAAAGCTGTGACCCAGAGATTATACTGTGTGTCATAAAATCACAGAATTAATCACAAAGAATTAACAGTGATTCTCAAGCTTCCTAATGCCGCAATGTATTTTAACTGTTACAAAGGGGTTGCGACCTACAGGTTGAGAACTGCTGAATTAGAAGGTATCCATTATTAAACAGATGTTCAAGCTCTAAAAGTACAATCCTAATCTCTACTCATATATACAAATTTATAAATGAAACACACATTCCCCTCCACTTTGATTCCTTACCCCTTTCTCCAAAGACTTTCCTTGACAACTTAATGCCTATCTGACCTCCACAATGTCCCCAAAGCCTTTTCTACCTCCTAATAGGACTTGCCTACATGCAAAAAAGTCTCTTGCCAGACCTAATCCACATCTCCTTCTTCTTAATGATGTAAGGCTCCTGACTATCCTATATATAGCTAGTACCCAACAATAAATCAAGACAAAGAGTAGTTTTTTTCTTCTGGAGGAGAGGGAAGTAGAAAGAGAAATGATCCTCAACTACCAGATCATTTTATAATAAAATGCCTTTCTAGTATTAGACAACTAACTTTCAAATTTTTAGAAAATAACTTATACTTTAGTTGGAAATTACCTACAAAAGACAATAGTTTTATGGGAAAAAAAAATACAATACTGTCATAATAATACAGCAATGATCCCCCAAATCAAGGCACAATTAAATTCTTCAACTCTTCCAGCTTACTTATCAAACCAAGTCTTCTTTGTAGGAATTCCAGGCTCCCCTGAACCAATGGTTCTTTTCCTTGATTCTGAATCCACTACTATCCTCATACTGCTTTTATTAGGAGGTTTTTCTGTTTTAAAACAAAAGAAAATGAAAGAAAGCAGGTTAATTTCTGTTTAATATAACTACTTCCTTAAATTTATATTGAAAAGTTCTAGCTTTTTGTCCAAATAGGTATCTTTTAAAGGAAATAGAAATAAATGCACAATAATCCTCCTTATCCATGGTTTTGCTTTTCACTGTTTTAGTCACCCACAGTTAATCACAGTCCACAATTTTAAATGAAAAATTGCAGAAATAAACTATAAATTTTAAATTATATGTCATTTTGAGTGGCATGATAAAACCACATGCCATTCTGCTCTATTACTTCATTTCATCTCACAGGTATTTTTTTTTTTTATTAAATCATAGCTGTGTACATTAATGCAATCATGTGCTAGTTTTATATGCAATTTGAAATGTTTCCATCAAACGGGTTAATATAGCCTTCACGGCATTTTCTTATTGTGTTAAGACATTTCTACACCTAGTAAATTTCACATGTACCCTTGTAAGATGCACTGCAGGTGTGGTCCCACCAATTACCCTCCCTCCACCCATCAGTTTTATCTTCTTATATCATCATATAAAGAAGGGTAGGTAGAGTATAATAAGATATTTTGAGAGAGAGAAAAAGGAACTATCTTCACATAAACTTTATTACAGTACATTGTTTTAAATGTTCTATTTTATTAGATATTATTGTTAATCTCTTACTGCTCCTAATTTATAAACTAAACTTTATCAAAGGTACATATGTACAGGAAAAAGTATATTTAAGATTTGGTACTATCCATTTCAGGCATTCATTAGGGGTCTTGGAATGCATCACTCACAGACAAAGGAAACATTCAAATACAAGAATCTAAGAGAGCTAACTTCTTTCAATATGCCGTTTTATTCCTCACACCCAAATGTAAAGAATCAATAATTCTCACGTGCCAAATTAAAATGGGATTCTGTAAGCCACTTTTTAGGGACCAAGGCACTGTTCCTATCTGCCATCACCCTCCCCACAAATAAATAACAACTCCTCTCAAGGCTTTATTTACATTAGTAGATCTGAAATCAAATGCACAACCTAAAAAATTTAAAGTTTAACGCTAATCCAGTGACCTTTGAGAACTGATAACTTAGGGATGTGAATAAAGTTAGCTGCTTATTTAAAAACAAAATGTAAACATAACGTATTTAATTTAAAAAGGAAAATATTCAAAACTGAAATGTAGCGTGCAAAAGAGCTGTCAAGATCTCCTTTCAACATTTTATGTTCACTTAGCTTTTTATGAACATAATACATTTAACCCGTGATTCCCAAATAACTCCAAAGTTTAAAACATGTAAACCTTAATTTACCAAAAAGAAAAATATAATTTTAAAATTCTTTTTTACAGGAAAACAAATTGATTGTATAAAATCCTATTCTTGCATATTTCTAAACACGTACAAGTAACCAAAAGAATCTAGAATTTGTTTCAGCACAATTTCTCTCATAGCTAGAACTATGATCTCCATGGAGGAGGTCATATTAATCTCTAGATCCCATAAGGACTTTGCTCTGAGCACTAGTCCTAAATTTAACTTCTTGGTTTTATCTGGCCATCTTGTTCTAGAAATCCTATGAGTATCTCAGAACTCAGCATAACTTCCAATTATCTTCATATTGAATCTACTTTTTATCTTTCTACAACATTTCTACTAATGAAATCATCATTTTCCCCAATCACCTCAATTATATGTGAGTCTTGACTCAGCATATACCATACACACAAGAGACCCAAAACCAATGCCCAGAGCCCAGCTGCTTTCCTCCATCTTCTACCTTTCCCATAACACTGGCAGATTTCGATCAACATTTAAACATTACAACTCAAATTACTACTCCATTTATAAAAAAGAGAACCTCAGGAACTTCAGACTTTCATATTCTACCTCCCATTGAACATTTCTACTCAAATGCCCTATGGGCACAACAAATTAAACACTTCCCAAAATGCGGTTATCTTCCTATCAAATCTGTTCTTCTCAAAGAAAGTTATTATCATCTGCCCAATTATCCAAGATAGAAATCTTTGACTCATTTCACCCTCTCCATTACTTCCATCCTAAGTTCCACAATTTAGCAAGTTAAAGCCTGTAATTCCTTCTACTAAACTTAAACTTTTTCACTTCTCACTGTTATTTACCCTAGTCTAGCTACTATCACCTCGATTTCAGAATTCTCCAAACGCCTTTAATGGGCCTCTTCCCTCCCTTATTTCCTGGTTTAGTCACAAGGTCCTTTGTGTACCACAGCTTACATGTGCTGTACTATCCTCTTTCTTTGGCAGATTCTCACCCTAAGCAGATAGGGTGAAAACATCCTGTATGTAGCATTGTTAATGTTCACAGAGTAATCTATAGTTTCTTTGCCTAGCAGTATCTTTATAGGCCCAGTTCTATAACAGGATTTTTAGTTCCTGTCTCCTAAGCCTGGTTCACTGTCCCTTTTGAATAATCTGTGAGCTATCCATTATCATTTTTGTTTTTCACTTCAGTATGTTCTGTGTCAGAAAACTCACTGACAAGCAATAATGTGTTTTTCCCCCTAGTAATGGAAATGGGTTTGCTCCAACTCATCTGTATTGTCTCATTCGGATTCCCTTTCATTAGTTATTTATTTTAAGAAAGGTTAAGTATTAACAAAAGCGATTCTTCTTGGTATATAATCAGCAAATGTAGCTAATAGTTAATTGGTATGTGTTTCCCTTCCATATTCTTTTTGTTTTTCTGCTTTAAAAGCACCAGAACTGTTTTTCTTGAATGTAAATGGAAAATTGCTTAATCCTCCTGCCTATATCCAACCATGTGATCATCTATCAAGTTCTCTACCTCCTTAAAAATCTGGAAAAAACGACTGTCAGGGCTTCTAAGTCACTTTTATATTAGTAATTTCAACGTATTAAAGGGCCTAAGACTTTTGTATATGTTTAATAAGGATAAACCCCATTAAGATTTAAAGTATTACACATAAAAGTGTAAGTATCACATAATAATCTTTGACAAATTTAAATTAAGGCTATCTGTAGGATATTAGAAACATGTAATACTAATATTATAAGCTTTTATGTATAGGTCACAATCCAAGACTATAAATTTGAAACCCAAACAGGGAACAGAAGAGAACATATGGAGGAAGGAGGGAAAGAACTGAAAAAAGACAAGAAAATAAAAGTACTATAAGCTATCTTCAATTTAAATGGGTTATAGGTGGGGAATAGTGGCTCAAGCCTATTAACTTCAGCACTGTGGGAGGTTGAAGAAGGATAATCACTTGAAATCTGGGGTTTGAAACCAACCTAAGTAAAAGCAAGAACCCATCTCTGAAAAAAAAAAAAAAAAGAAAAATTAGCCAAGTGTGGTGGGTCACAGAGGCTTGTTGTCCCAGCTATTCTAGACTTTCTTGTTGGGGGCAGGCGGATCACTTGAGTCTAGAAGTTTGAGGCTGCAGTGAAACATGATGATACCCCTGCACTCTAGCAGGACAACAGAGTGGAACTCAGTCTCAAAAAAAAAAAAAAAAAAAAGGTAAATGGGCCATTAAATCAGCTGTTTGATACATAAAAACACTTATGTATGGAGAATATTCCTAAACCAGTTCACAAAAATAGTATATGATGTATCTAAAGAACAGTACTAAAATAGTCACTGTGTACAGTAATGATTCATGAGAAAAGGCATTCAAAATTTTACAGTAGGTATGCTAGACAATAAGGCCAATAGGACCACATTCTATAATTTTGTAACTATATGCAAGAAAAGCTCCAATTACTGTAACTCTAACTTGTACATGTTAAGATTTACCTGTAAGAGGTTTGATTCATCTTGCTTCCCTCAATCACAATCAGAAATTGACCTGGCATTGAAATGGGTCAATATCAATTTATAAGTGGAAGCAAAAGGGAGAGATGACTTGAAGTAAGAGTTCCCGGTGAGAGCAACAAATATTGGTATGACGAAAGAAAATAAGTGCTAACTAGTAACCCAAAGAAGGAAAGAGGGTTTTTGTGAACCAGCTAGGTGGGAGAGTGATTCAGGAAATGAAACACCTATAATCTTGAGTGATTATTTTTCAATTACAAGCAATCTGTAAGTACATCCCTTAAAAAGAAACTGTTTATTATTTTGTTGTTGTTGTCATTGTTAATGACAACTATTTAAATTCTTCAAAGATAATTTAAAAGATGGGTGAGGAGGATATTCACGTCAAATGTTGTCCTATAATCTCAAAGAATATGCAAATTTAAATCAAAATATTTCTTATATCTTCATCACAAAAAGTTCTTCAAACATTCAAGGAAGATGCTCAGAATCTGATACCTTTCTATAAAAATATTTAAAAACCACAAAGTAATATAAGTAATCACAAGATTATTTAACCACATTAGGAACTGCTATTTATTTAAATGAATTGGACTTTATAATTCGCAACTAATGAGGCATGATTTTTTATTCTAATTAGATAAGGCAGCAAAGGAAGATTGAAAGAAAATGGAATTTAAAAGTTAACTGAGCTACTAGATAGGAAAATTTTTTTTTTAAGCCAGGTAATATTTTCTATAATGTCTGACAATTCTTTGCTTCCCTGTATCTAAAGTTATCTGTAAGAAATGCTACATATCTTTCAAATTAAAATCAACTCTCTACCTCCTCTAAAACTTAACAGTTTACAGCACTATTACACCACCTGTGTTGTTTGGCCTTGTGACTTTATCAGTCTAAACTCTTTACTTTTTAGCTATTTCATCCAAAAGTCTGTCTCCGCTAAGAAAATTTTAAAAGATGAGTCACTGCCTAACATAAAATTTCCTTAAAATATTATAAACAGCAATATTAAATGTCAACATGCCAAAAGTAAACAAAAATAAAATACATAGCGAACACTAGTTTGTACAGGTAATTTCATTACCCAAATTAGCAATACATTTATCTTTAAGAACTAAAACATTACTCTCCAGAATTTCCAATTAAAATTATAGATGATACAAAATACCACACAAACACACAAAAAAACTACCTGAGAAAATAAATACTTCTGTGAAACTCCTTTCCCTCTTCAATACTAGAATAAAATGTCACCTACTCCACAACACCACAAACATGAAACCACACATTACCTTTTCTGTCATCGAAGATCAAAAAGGATTCAGAAAAAAAAAACAAGACCACCATCCCTTATCTATCCAATAAATAAAAGCAGGACCGACTATTTTCTCATAAGAGAAATCAAAGAGAATTCTTGATATTATGAAAATTATAGGAAGAAAAGATTAATCATAGTACCTCTGGGTGGCAAATCCATATCCCCTGATGTCAGTCCTATCAAGTTTGGCCTTTGTGCATGCACTCTGTGTCTATACATAGGTCTGGAAGTGTTTGTTATGCTTGGGGCTTCAGGATTGTAGCCATCTGTGTCATATGTATCTGGTAATACAAAAACTGTAATTAAAAAACAATTATAAAACTCTACTAGGTAACTTTTAATACTAATAATAGAAAAAGTAAACTATAACATTATATAATAAATGTTTTATACGTATTAAAAAGAAAACTTAGTATTTAAGAAAGTTATAGAAAATATATAGGGTTTTTTTTACATCTTAACGGAAGGCTTATTTAATGTGTATTAATCATGCCCATGTTGATTCTGTACAATTTTATTAAGAAAAAGAGTCTTGAGAGAGCAATTTACTCTCTAGACATTTTTTTACTCTAGAAGAATAAGTTATGGACATAGAAAGGGCCAAAACTGCACCTGCAGTAAAAAGAGAGGGTGGAGCAGGAGGTGGCGGCTGGTGGTGAATGCCAGTTGTTACTACAGTAGGAACAGAACTGGTCGCAGAGTTTGGAGGAGCATCCATGCCAGATGGCTGCAAAGGAGGAAGTGGAGGTGGTGGTCCTGTCAAAACCAAAGAATAAGAAATATCATCTGAAAGTAAACAAATAAAATAAGTTATTTTACATCCAAATATAATACTCTCATTTATCAAACTATAATATCTACAAACACCAAGCTCTTACAATTAAATTAGTTTTCTAGGATAAACTATTCTCAATACATTCCAAAATAGTTCTGCCTTCAGCTATAAAGGACTGCAGGCAGCTAGGGCTGATCTGTGCCATACATAATTCACAAGGCCACTATGAACCAAAGTAACTGGCATAGCTGAAAAGGGGAGGTATAGCCAAACAGGAGCATACTGCTCTTAGTTTCTTTTAGGCACCTATGGGATTTCTTTAAATACTTTTAATTTAAGCATCAAAATATTAGCTTTATAAAAAAGACTATGACTGGTTAGATAATAACTTCAAACAAACAAACATGTTTACTTACCTGTGACAGGTGGGAGACTGGGTGGCAAAGGACCCGGAGGTGGCACTGGGGGTCTAAGATTCACAGGTGGGGGTGTGAGAATTGGTGGAGGTGGAGGGAGTCCAGGAGGTGGTGGTCCTTCAACAACAGGAGGCTGCGCTGGGAAGGGCAGCATACCAGGAAGATTCACATCTTCTACAACTACTGGGTCACTTCCATGATCAAAGGGACACATATCTCCTCTCATACAAAAACCCTTTTCTATGAGAAAAAATAAAAAAGAAAAAAATATGTGAAAAGCACTGGAAATATAAATTTCCTCTAAGTTAGCAAGAACAATATTTAAAAATATAAATATTTTTGGCAGGGCAAGGTGGTTCATGCCTATAATCCTAGCACTGTAGGAGGCCATGGAAGGTGGACTGTTTGAGCTCAGGAGTTCAAGAACAGCCTGAGCAAGTTTGAGAACCCGTCTCTACTAAAAATAGAAAATCTAGCTGGGCATTGTGGTGGACGCCTATAGTCCCTTTTGGGAGGCAGAGGCTAGAGTATCACTTGAGTCCAAGAGTTTAAGGTTGCTGTGAGCTATGACATCATGGCACTACCCAGGGTGACAAAAATAAAAATAGAAATATTTTTAATATTGGGCAAAGTACAATTAACCACTTCATAAGATCTATCTGCTTATTTATAGTAATATAAATATTTACAAGTGATAATGCAGCTAACCTATACACTTTAAAGAAAAAAATCACTACATTAAAATATGTACAACAGGATAATAAAAAACTTAAATATAATTTGTTATACTTTCGCCATTAGAAATGTAATTCTTAATTTAAATCTCACACTTTAAAGAATGTTGCAACTATGGCTTTAACACTAATTATAAATATTTTACAGTAAATCCTTAAAAGCCTTCAGTTCTTTTATAAAATTCTTACATAGGTGATATTTTCATTTCTAGGTCTGATTTCGATTTCAATAATCATTCAGTCTAAAGAAATGAGTGTTGTCAAGAATGTTTCACTATCAGATTCCCTAATAACTCAACAGATATTTACTCTTATTTGGTAAATTCCAATAATATACCGCATTAAGAGTTACTAAATACTATTTTTAACACTAAATATTATCAATGTTATAAATTGATAATAAACAATCAATGGTGTTACTAATGATTTTTTCAATAATACTGAGGAATTTATGAAGTAAAAATAATTTTCCACTATTTCCAAAATCAGAGGTTAAGTCTTTGAGTAAATAACATATATAACCTAAACCCACAGAATTCAGGCACTGGAAATATTAACCCAATACTTTATGAAGTAGTTTAAAGACTTACCATCATAGTCTCTACACCGTTTCTTTGGCATTGGTGGTCTCACATAAGAGTTATGGTCCACCTGGTCTTCATGGAACTCAGACCAACTTTCAGTAGTGTTATTACCATGATGAGTAGGAGCAATTACTGTAATAGTGCTGCTCAAAGTAGGTACAGGATAGTGGCCAGATGAAATATTAGGTACCGAAGACACTGGAGTATAATTATTTTCTAATGGATCTGCTCTATCCAGGTCGTATTTAGGTTTTACCAGATCCCTTTCTGCAACAAAAGATAAATAACTTATAAAACTAAACTCTATAAAAAACACCAGGTACCAGATCCTAGAAATAATATTTTTGATAAATACTGAGAAAAGATTTAATGCAGAATACCCCTTTTAAAAACTATTCAATTAATACATAATGTTCCCAGAAAAGCTATTTCTTTTCAGTATGTCCTAAACTATAAAACCATACATAAAATTGTTCTATTTTATAAGTTTATCCTTGGAGTTTTATTGAAAAAAAGAAAATTTTTTTCTTCACCACAATCTTAGTATGCATAGCTTCAGCCCATCAAACAAAGCATGCAATAAACTATGGGAGGTTTTTCTATGATGAACATTTTGTCATCGCCCATCTAAAGACTTGACTATGGCTTTTTACAGTAAACATTATTTATTAAGATAAAAATGAATGCACAAAAAGAAAAAGATATTGATAATAAACATCAACAAATAAACCAGCTAGGCTGTATTTATTCCCAAAGAAAGAGAAAAGATATTAAAGAGGTTAGTTAAGTGAAGCAATGTGCAAAAGGGCCTATTATTCCTAGATCACAGTAAGGAAAAACACTTTAAGAAAAGAATAACAGAATTCAGTGCTTATACAAAGGCCATAAAAAGTATTAAAAGCAGCAAAAATCTAGGTTGCAGCAAAAGGTCTCTCACTCAAAAGTGTTTTGTTATTTTACTACAGTATCTTCCTTTCAATAATACATACTGAAAGAAAAATTATACATATTGGACATGGCATGCTTTTGGAAATATACAGGGTGTATATATACATCTGAAATCAATCAAGAGTTTTTTTTTTTAACTCTTTTAATAGTGTTAAGGTATCACTTATATACAATAAACTGAACACATTTAAAGTGTATGAATTAATGAGTTTAACCAATGTACACATCTATGAAACCAACACAATCAAAATGATGAATATGCTCATCACCCCCAAAAGTATCTTCATGTACCTTTCTAATCTGAAATCCATACCTCCTTTACTCCACATCTTAAGCAACCACTGATTTGCTGTCATCATAGATTAGTATGCATTTTATAAAATCTTATATATATACACGTGTGTGTGTAAATGCATATACTTTTGCTTCTCTCACTTAGCATAATTATTTTGAGATTTGCATATTCTGTTGTATGTATCGATACTTTTCCCTTTTTATCCATTGTATGGTATGGATATACCACAATGTGCAATGTGTTTATTCATTAACCTATCAATGGACATTTGATGTATGTTTAGTTTTTGGCTATTACATATAAATCTGCTATGAACATCTGTGTAAAGTCTTTGTGGGGACATGCTTTCATTTTTTTTAGGTAAATACTAAGAAGTGGAATGGCTGGGTCATTTGCTAGGTGCAGGTTTAACGTTTTAACATTCAACCAAAGTGTTTTCCAACACTAAATATAATCAGTCTTTTTCATTGTGACCATCCTATTGAATGTACAGTGGTAACTGTGATTTTAATTCATATGTAATAACATTTTTAAAACAAACAAGCATCCCGTTGGACCACAGAGTACACTGCAATAGGAAAAAAATGAAGAAAACATTGGCAAAATGTTCAATTATTTTTTTAAACCCTTAACTATGGACTTCTTTCACTATACATACATATATGTCGTGTATTACTTACCCCTACTTCGCGTTCTGCTTCTGCTTCTAGTCCTGCTTCTATCTCTATCTCTATCGCGAAGCCTTTCTTTACTCCAACTTCGACTTCGACTCCTGCTATAACTGCGACTTCGCCCTCGTCTTCTATTGTATCGATCTCTGTATGAATCTCTTCGAGGAGGGTTTCGGTCATAATCTCTTTTGCGAGAGCGATCATCTTTTTTCCTCTCATCACGACTTCTAAAGAAATATGTGATCACTTTTACATAAATAATTTTAGGTAAATACAGGGGACAAAAAACTCTAATGCAATTAAATAGTTGTATTTAATTCTTGTAACATGATATTATTATTAACATGTCCTATCATCAGAATACGTACATGTGAAACTTAAAACAACTAGGTCTAAGTACCCTAAAAACCTTTTATGAGGGGGAAAAACTCTTTTAAAGTCTTAATCTTTCATCTTATTCACATTGGCATCTATACAATTAGACATCTATACATATGTCTCACAGTACATATAAACATACTGTCTTGTACATAACAGTCTCACAGGTTATGTATCATACACATTGTACTCGTAAGTGCTTTTGAGCCTAAATGAGAAAAATAATTTAACCACACTAAAGAGAAAGTCAAGAAAAGAAGAGTCACACATTAAGATTACACTGGAATTTGAAGTTAGGCATAAAAATATTAACAACTAACATGTTAAGTATTATTCTACATGTTACTCTCAAGATCTACAATCCAACCTAGATTTTCTTGGTAGAAAAGATGCTAGTTACACTTTCCTAGACCAATAAAGGAGTAGATATTACTTGTCCCTATGTAAAAGACAGCCAAAATCTAAGCATTTTTCTAAAAGATAACTAAAGTATAAACATTTTTTATATAGTTTAATAAACCACTCACCTATTTTCTCTGTATCGGGAGCTTGACTGGGAAGGACTGTGATTTAGCCTTCTAGAAAACTTCTTCTCACGCTCTTCTTCTTTAGTGATCTGATATACAAAAAGAAAATGTGTACATGTTTAGCAACGGTTATCCCTTAATGTTTAAACTGTCATTTTCTAAAAGTATTCAAACAAGTTTCTCTGCTAAGTACAATCATTTAATTTAGCCATAAAAGATAGTATATTAAAAGTTAAAGTGAATGATGAAGAAACTCTGAAAATGCTTACCTTAGACAATAGTGGTGAGAAGACATTTTAAGCAAACACTCTCATTTCAAAATAAACAGTGGAATGCTTATTCCTTGTGTCAAATGTCTTACAGAACATTTATTCATGTTTTGCTTGTATAGATTTGGTCTGAGACCAAACACATTAAAGAATTTGAGAGAATACATTAGAACCTACCAAGTTATTAAAACAAAATATGGAAAACAATACGTAAGTTGAAATAGTTCTCCAGTTTCTCTACACATTCCTGTTTCGCATAAGGTACCTTCATTCACATTGTATAACTACTAAAAAGCAACCCTGGGAAACATTCCCTTGATCAGTGGTACCATCCCTAGATTGTACTGCTGAGAACAATGGTTGCATAGGGCATTAAATGTTAATCAAAAAAAGGATTAGAGGTTAAGCAAATTTAGGAATATTGAATCAGTAGCTTCTGAAACAGGGCTCAAGATTTGACATTTTTAAAGATGTTCTTATGCACTGCAAATAAGGTACACATCTTTTAGTTTACACCACCATTCCCACATCATAGATGAGAAATTAAATCCATGGAAACTCTAGACCAAACTAGAGGAAATTATTTGTTAAAGCCTTCTTTTTTAACAGTTTGCCTTTTCTCTTCTCTATTCCAGTTCTCTTCCCACCTACTCTAGCTTTCTTCTTAATCCAGATAAAAAATTTGGTACGAATACCAACCCTCCTGATGTGACCTTTCTCTTCGAGTTACCTCTATGCACTCCTCTGAGTAATTTATGTTGGCATATTACCGTCCTCCATAGTACATGCCCATCTTAGAAATTTTAGTACACCCACAGCATTTTAAACTCAGACTGCCATCTGGCATTTAGACAATTCTGAAAAAACAGGGATAAATATCCTCCACAATTGGTCAACACAATTGTGATAAAGTACTATTGTATCAATACATACATATATAAGGATAAAGCATTGCCACTAACTTAATTTGGGGAGAGACTACTTCTCAAACCAAGTGCATGTGATTTACTCCAGATTTTTTGCGAATTAAAATATAATTAGTAACAAAAATATGAAACCAACCCAAACTTATACCACTGGGCAAAGCTTAAATACATTACTGTGTATCTCCATGTGGCATAAGCAACTGCCAATACATTATTCATTGTCCCTTTATTCCTTACCAACAGAACCCCTATACTGTTAGGTAGAATTATGCCCATTTATAAAATTATATTCTGGTCATCCTCTGCAGATAAAACTGACTGGGATGTTATATATATGTGTGTATGTGTCGAGTGTGAAACATGGATGTGTGTATTAAAATATACATGTATACATGTGTGGAAATGTATTCAGATACAGACATAAAAATACATTGGAGGGTTGGTGCCTATAGCTCAGCAGCTAGGGTGTCAGCCACATACACCAGAGCTGGAGGGTTCAAACCCAGCCCAGGGCTTGCCAAACAACAATGACTACTACAACAAAAAAATAGCCAGGCATTGTGGTGGGCTCCTGTGGTCCCAGCTACTTGAGAGGCTGAGGCACAAGAATCGCTTAAGCCCAAGAGTTAGAGGTTCCTGTGAGCTGTGACACCACAGCATTCTACCAAGAATGACATAGAGAGACTCTGTCTCAAAAAAAAAAAAAAAAGAAAATTGGTGAATTATCACATAGTATTACATATGTATAAATATGTATTAAACTGCATTGCTTATATAATCTGGGGAAAGAACATAAAAGGAGAAAAAAATACAGGTTACGACTACATCTCCCATCATCCAACAATCGCTCAATAATGACACCAGCCACCATTTATTGAGACTCTACCATATGCTATGCACTATGCCAAATGCTTTATTCACATTATTTTACTTATTCCTCATAACAATTCTATATTTCCACATCACAGGTGAGTAAACTGAGGCTCAGAAAAGTAACAAAAAAGTCAAAGTCACAAACTAGTGACTTATTGGACCAAATCTTTTTTTTTTTTTTTTTTGAGACGGATCCTCAAGCTATCCCTCTGGGCAGAGTGCCATGGCATCACAGCTCACAGCAACCTCCAACTCCTGGGCTCAAGCGAGTCTCTTGCCTCTGCCTCCCAAATAGCTGGGACTACAGGCACCCGCCATAACGCCCAGCCATTTTTTGGTTGCAGCCATCATTGCTGTTTGGCAGGCCCGGGCTGGGGATTCGAATCCGCCACCTTAGGTGTATGTGGCTGGCACCTTAGCCTATTGAGCCACAGGCGCCGAGCCTGGACCAAAATCTTAACCAAGATTTGTTTTGACCTAAAGCAAGGCTGAACCCAGAAACATAAATAGCTTAATTGCTAATAATTATTTTCACTGAAATTACAATCTTTTAACATCAAGTTGAGAAAATCTGGATTATTTTATGACTATTAGATAAGAGTAAACAGAGAAGATCATTCAATTGCCCTGTGAAGGTCTTTGTGCTTGACTACCTTCAAAATAATTCCCTTTTAAAGGCACATAAGACAGAAGTAGTGATCTATTGATGATTTAATTACTGTCATAGAACACAGATTCCATGTCTATTAAGATACCATGAGAAAAGAGTTAAAAGCAGACCCAAGACTACTATCCTTAGAAAGGTCTACTTTTAAGGCTAGCCTTTGGCTGGTTCCTGGGAATCTTGATTTCTGGAAGATTCCTACTATTCCCTGACATTCATTACTAAGCCTGAACCATTTGTAAAAACAATATGGTTTATGATAAATACTGACTTTCCTCCCAGGAGTCTGGAATTTGGGTGAATATGAGGTAGAGAGTACCTATGTGATCAGTACCAAATAAAAACCCTGAGTATTCTCTAATGAGCTTCCCCCATTCATAAGTGTTGTCACAACTCATTGCTAGAGGAATTAAGTTCATCCTGTGTGATTCTGAGCACTTTAGAAGCTTATGCCTGTTTTGCGTTGGATTTTTCCCTCATATACCTTTTCCACCTGCTGACTTTGTTTTGAATCCTTTTGCTGTAATAAGTCGTAGCCATGAGTATGATTACATGCTGAGTCCTATCACTTCCTCATAGTGAAATCATCAAATCTGAGAATCGTGTTGAGGACTCTAAACATGCAGATACATAAGATAAAACTCAGTTCAATTATTCCTTTAATGTTTAAATAGCCTGTAAGATATAACACAAATCTTTACCTCTTCTTTCTTTATATCTTTTTCTTGGTGCTGAAAAAATTCTACCTTCAGGCTTCCTGATGATGGTTGCTCAGGAGGAGGTAGATAACTCTTTGTATTCACAGCATCAAAAAGTTTTTCTACAAATATCTGCGTCTCTATAAATAAAACCAAAGATTGAAAGACATATTGTAGGACATTTGCTAAGATATTAATTCATCACTTTTATACATCAGAACTCTAATATGATAAACTATACCTTGACCATTATAAATCTAGGAATTATACCAACATAAAGAGCTTCCCACCAGTGTGCCATGGCACAACTCCTGTGGTAAGACTGATTCATTCAATTTTTAGGGTTGTAAGGACTAGAATGGGCAGAACTTCTAGGCTAATCACTTCCAGCAATAACTAGTCTTCTCTGTGGAGCCCCAGTCACTGGGCCAAAATGTGTCTATCATTATCTAGATGTGGGCAACTTGCAAAAAGTTGAAAAGCAATATGCTAGTCAATATTCAAAGCAGTTTCCTAAGCAGCATTATCTTTAAATAAAGGAGGATTTAGTCCTTCTCTTAATCTTTTAGCCTGAGTAATAAAAAATATCAGCATAAATATGCTTTAAGAATAAGCATGAGGATGTTGATGAAAAGAGGTTTCCATTTTAAATAAGCTTAGGGAAATAAGCAGTAATAATATTATTCGCTCAACTTTGTTATAATTGGAGTCTATCTCTTATTGAGTTCCTTCAATACTCTGCAGAAAACATTTTAAATAACTTACTAAAATAAAATAGTATTTAATACCAAACATCTTACCTTTCTGAAGAAATACATCCAGCTGATCAATACATAATGCCTTTAACTCTTTTTCACTTTTATCTTTCTTTACCAAAGCCAGAACATATTTTGCTAGTGCTGATGGATCTGCATCACAGCTAAAAAAAAAAAATAAGCAATGTTGAAGGAAATTTAGCCATAACCAACTTCACATTCTACAAATCCCAGTTGTAAACCAACTTAGTAGACATGACTGCTAAGGTACTAAAGAAATGTAAGTTCTTCTTCTATGAATACACCTTACATACTTTGTATATTTATTTATTATTTAAAAGTCATTATTTAAAAGCATACCACACAGTATACTAACTAATTAAACAGTAGAAAAGACAATCTAAAAGTAGACCCAAATACTCTATGCACTAGGAATTTAAATTTTATAAAGGTGGCATCCGAATCAACAAAGAAAAGGAGCTGGGCATTGTGGCGGGCGCCTGTAGTCCCAGCTACTTGGGAGGCTGAGGCAAGAGAATTGCCTAAGCTCAAGAGTTGCAGGTTGCTGTGAGCTATGGTAACACCACAGCACTCTACTTAGGGCAATAAAGTAAGACTGTCTCAAAAAAAAAAAAAAAAAAGAAAGAAAAGATGAATCATGCAGTAAATAGTAACGAAACAAATCTGGCAGTTACCTTTTAAAAACCTAACTTGAATCCATAATTTATTCCATATACCATAATAAATATAAAAGAAACCATTACAGTATTAGAAGACAACATGACTCATTTTACAACCCTGGAGAGCTAATGAAGACAAAAAAATCCATATATCACAAAACAATTATGTGATTTTATTAAAAAAAAAATTAGTAACTTTAGAATGAAAAGTTGACAAAAATGAGAAAATAGCTCAAATGGTTTAATTCATCACAAAAAGGCATATTCTTCTAATCTGTACAGTTTCATTGATCAAGATCAGCAACGTAAGAGGAGAAAAAAACAAAGGATATGAATAGATACTAAAAAGGAAACAAAAGGGTAAAACTTCAACCTCATCCACAAGAGAAATGCAAGCTTTAGTTACAATGAAATGTCGTTTCTAGTTTATTGGGTTGGAAAAATCCAAAAATATGAAAAATATATTCTGCCAGCAAGATTAAAGAGACAAGCAACTTTCATACTTTAATCGGGTCTGAATACAGTGGTAGCCCAATGGAATAATGTTCTGGCTTTATCAAGTTAACAGATGCAATCTGATTCAGCAATTTTACTTCTATGAATTTATTCTACAGATACACTTACATAATCAAAATTACATGTGTAGAAGTTATTCACTGTCATACTGATTGTAAAATAAAAAAATGTATGAATGTCCATTCAGGTACAAAGGAGTGGAAAAATATATTAAATCCACACAAAGGAATGACATATGCAGCAAAAGGGCACAAAAAAAGCAATGAGGTTTTCATTTATTAACAAAATCTTCATTTTAAATTTATTAAATTTAAAAAGCAAGGTATAGAAAAGGTTTGCTAGAATGTTACTCTTGGTGTTGGGGGAGAAGAGTTATGCTTGAAATACATAGGAGGAAAGATAAACAACTAATAACAATTGTTACTTATATGAAGGGATGACAGGGAAAACTAAGTGAACGATGGACAGTGTGATAGGTCAGTACTGGTACACAATGTGTAATAATCAAGTCCGGGTAATTAGCATAGCTATCACCTCAACCATTTATCATTCCTTTCTCTTAGAAAGATTCAAACTCCTCTCTTCTACCCATTTGAAAATATAAATAATTAACTACAGCCACTCCACAACATTAAAGAACACTAGAATTCATTCCTCCTATATCTAGTCATAATTTTGTATCTGTTAGCCAACCTCTTCCAATCCCCAAACTCCCTACCTACCAGTCCTGGCCTTTAGTAACCACTATTCTGCCTGTATTTTTATGAGATCAACTTATTTAGCTTCCAAATATGAGTGATAACATGTAGTATTTATCTTTCTGTGCCTGGCTTATTTCATTTAGCATAATGTCATAAAGGAAAATTATCTTTTTGTTTGTTTTGGTACTGATGGGACCTTGATCTGTTACCCTGGGATGGTCCTGATCTCTTGGCCTCAGGTGATCCTCCTGCCTTGGCCTCTCAAAGTTCTGGGATTACAGGTGAGTCATCATGCCAAGCCTAGGAAGGAAAGTTTTTGGTGCCTAAACTATGTTCATCCAATTCAAAACACCAGATTTATGGTTTGAAACTAAGCTAAAATTGTTACCTATTTAAAGATAATTTTACAATGTAAGAGTAATGATAGCAACAGTAAACTGACATTTACTGAACACGTGGTGTGTGCTATGAAATGTAATCCTAACTTTTCATACTATATTGAGCTCTCGTTTTAACTGATGAAGAAAGTGAGACTCAGAGAAAAACTAAGTAGACTTCCAAAGACTATGTAGCAAGGAAGTTATAGAACCAAGGTTTAAAACTAAATCTCACACTCCATGGTCCAGACTCTTAACCACTATACTAGATTGCCTCTTACAAGGACATAAGCAGAAACCAGACCTCCAATTTACTTATTACTATAAACATGTAGTTACAGCCATCAATCCAAGTACTATTCCTAAATCTCCACAATGCCTCCGTCTCCCTATATCCTTAGCTACTTGTGATTCAAGAGTACCTCCCCAGCTACTCTTCCATTTCTTGCTTCATTTTCATTTCTACCTGTGCTTTTATGAGATCAAACCCCCAGCTTAGATTTAGTTTCATAGCTTTGTACCTACAAAAACAATGGCTTAATTTCACACTAACACAACGGTCAGTAAAAGATTTTCCAAGCGTCATTCCAACAAATTTAGCTAACACTAAAGGCTTAATAATAATAGCTTTTTAAAAACGATATTATAAAAAGGCATTAGGGAATCTCAGTAGGGATAGAAGACTACAAACGACCAGAAGAGAAAAGAATAAAACAGTTCATTTGAGGAAAAACATATACATGATACATTCAATTCATGTTTATTTCTCCTTATGGTAGTAACTGTTAAAAATGCTAACTAATAAAAACACAAAACAGAGATTCCACATGGTCTAGGTAAAGCTGAAATGCTACAATATTAATAAAATAACCTATACACCTAAAAGCAGAGCTAATGTGGTGGCTCACACCTATAATCCTAGCACCTTGGAAGGTCAAGGTAGGAGGATCACCTGAGGCCAGGAGTTCAAGACCAGCCTGGGAAACACAGCAAGACCCCCATCTCTACAAAAAAAAAGGAAAAAAAATCAGCAGGCACATGGTGCACACCTGAAGTCCTAGTTACTTGGAAGGCTAAGGAA